>JAANYP010000661.1:12752-232752 GCA_020465985.1 Centrapalus pauciflorus | reverse complement strand
GCAACTGTTCAGTTTCAAGACAGGAAAGAACCAGTCTCAACAGAATGATCATTATAGCTCACTTCAGAAGGCCAAGTCTTATGCGATTCAATCAAAACAAAGAGTGTGCAAAAGGTGTAGGAAATCACATACTGGGTTATGTAATCCAATTGATGTGATATACTATGTTTGCAGCATAATCGGTCATAGTAGCGAGGAATGCCCAACGAAGGGTCTTGGTTGTTCTACTTGTGGAAAACCGTGACACTTTAATCATCAATGTCCCATGAGAATGAACAGTTGTAAGGTCTACGACTGCAAGATCTATCTAGACGCGGATCCGTGAACGAGTGCGGAATCCTCGTTGACGGTTAGACGGACAACTCTCAACCAACGGAACACGGAGACTATTAGACGCTGAACGAACGACACACGAACGATCCTACGTACTAATTCTCTCCGAAACGGCACTCACCTAGCTGATAAACTCGAGATCGCCTCGTGCTTAATTCCTCACGAATTCTGCAAAAAGTCTCTTAATGATTCGAGTCTATCCCTAATTATAGACCCTGATTCGAGTCTGTTGTGGGCCAACCTCGAATCTGGCCCAAGGCCCATTCGAGTCTGTCCATATTGACAGTCTCGAATCTAGCCTATTCGAATCTATGGACTCATTCGAATCTATCTCAGATTCGAATGTATTCCCTTAAGAAATTCGAATCTAGCCAAAATACTTAAACTCTTAAGTGATAAAACTTATGATATTACCTTATGATTGATTTTATCTTTGAACTTTATGTTTGAACTTCTTGTAATACGTTACATCAAGTTCAAACATACAAACACTAATAAGCATCAATCATATATAATATATTTATAGCAAACACATGCTAAATCACAATGTAAGACCACTTAGACTGCTATCGACACTCGGGATGTACCAACAGACTCCCCCTTGACGATAGCTTCTAATAATTCACACATTTGATTTAAGAACTTGGTTTATTTATTGATTCAAAACACTACCAGCATACAGACCTTTCTCGATGCATACCTTGACCACATTTTCATACTTACTAGCCTCAGTATCCATATGTGCGTCACTGGAAATCTTACAATTATACAAAATCTGCAGATCTTCTTTAGATAGGTTTACCAGGTGAAGCGGGTCATAGACTCTAAGAATAACATTTTCTTCTAAGTCTTCCATAACCGCTTCCCCAGTTTCCGTGTCAGCATACCACCACTTCAGATTCTTCAGAATATTTTGTGGCATTGGCTTGAGAGGAACCCTCCTAAGACATCTAGCCGGCTTATAGTGAAT
This sequence comes from Centrapalus pauciflorus, assembly GCA_020465985.1. NCBI lineage: Eukaryota > Viridiplantae > Streptophyta > Magnoliopsida > Asterales > Asteraceae > Centrapalus > Centrapalus pauciflorus. The sequence goes on along the minus strand of JAANYP010000661.1, from coordinate 231,449 downwards.
CCTCATCCAAGGTCGTCCAGTTAGAGGATCAATACGTGACGGATCCTCTACTCTTCTCCCGACCCTTGGATTCAAACGTTCGAACTTCCTTGATCTCCCTTCCTTTCTTATGATTCTTTCGATTACGCTGGCGTAGGGATCATTGCCAATGTTTATAAGATCTTTCCAAGCTAGCGCACTGATTTCGATTTTTGGCAGGGAGTTAAACGCTTTTAAAGTTCGCCTCATGTACTGAAGCCCGTCTTTTCTCTTTATTATAAATAGCTGCAGATCTCTGTCAAAGAACCAGCTTAAAATTCGCTCAGACAGCTTCCCAGTACCTGGAACTCTCATTGTCTTTTTAATTGCTGCTTCTTTCTCTTCAGCCCTGAACCATAGCTTTCGTTTTTCTTCATTAGTTAGCTCTCTTGCAGGTTCTTCTGTCGATGGCTGAGGATTTAATGCAACATTAACTATATCTGCATCGACAATTTTATTTCCATCAATCATATAAGTATCAGTGATAGGATTAACTATCTCGTCAGCTTCATCATCCTCATCAGCAAGTACTTCATCATCCGACCGCCAGTCTACTATCTCCCCTGGCACAAACTCCCCTTCTTCCAGCTCTTCATCTTCATTATCAAAACCTACATCCAGTGGATCATCTTCAAGATCCATGAGCGCTTCAATCATCTCGCTGATCTCAAAGCCTGTAGGCTGTTTAGATGAACTAGCCTCACCCCTTTCTCCTTCGCCTTGACTAGGCTCCCCCTCAACTTGTGTAACTTGAGCTGCAGAAAAATCTACAGACTCAAACTCTTTATTCGCACCGGGATCATCGCCTTCATTATCATCTTTTCTCTGCACCTCCTGATCTCGGCACGATGTCTCCCCCTGAGCCTGTAAATTTTTCATTAACTGCTCAATTAGGGAGCGCATCGACCTTATCTCAGCCGCATGATCGCAAACAAAAGTTTCGATTTCTACGTTCTCTTCCTGGACTTGCTCCACAATCTTCTTCAAATCGGCATTTTCTTTATCAAGATTTGCATTATGAGTCTGAATTTCTCCGATCGCCTTGGTTAGGCTTAAGATTTGGACATTCTGGAAGTCAACGCGAGCTTTAAGCTGCAGAAACCTTTGATTGTCAGTGTATGTGGTCGAGGCAGATGGAATGGACTGTATAGGAGAAGGAATGAACGGTGATGGTATATACGGTTCATCTTGAGGTGGTGGTGGTGGTGGAGTGGTGGTTTGAGGTTCCTGATGTTGTGGACTTTCTGGTTGATCTACAGGAGCTGAAGACGATCCTTGCATGAACCTGTGACGTTTGGCTCGTTGCCTTGTCACTAGTTGAGGAACTTCTTCTTCTTCAAAATCAGACTCTTCCAATTCCCTGTTCACGCGCCTCCTCGAACCACCCTCATTTATAATCAATCTTGAACCATAAGTTCCAATTTGAATATCTGGAACTGCAGCTGCCGGAACGTCTGCGGATTCTGAGTCAGATTCCGAGGATGTTAATCCGTCATCTGCCCCTTCTGGCTCGTATTCCTCCACATCTCTAAATACATCATGTGTATCTACTGGGGGACTAAGCAGCTCATCCACTAATGCTGCTGCCACATCTTCATTGGCATGTGGACCAGATGCCCATATTTCTTCCAAGGTTTGAGCAATCTGCTCAGATTCAGGAATGGCACTTGAAGGCCCTGCTTCCTGTGCTTGGGGCTGTTCGCTCGTTGAAGGCCTGGAAGCCTGGATTTGACTCGCGGCTGGTCTTTGTCGGCGTCTTGGGTCACGCGGCCGAGCACGAGGCTGTTGTTGCTGTTGATGTTGTTGCTGTTGTTGTTGTTGTGGAAACTCAACGACCCCTGCCCAGTTGGCAACTTCCGGGGCTTGAAAATCCCTATCCACTATAGCTCCGAACAATGGACGAGCAACAGGAACAACCAATCTTCCTCGGTGTGAGGAACAATCAGCGAAAATCCGTTTGTCCATAATGTTAACACTCAGAGAATCATTTGACGGCGGCAAGTCTGGCAAGAAATGCCTTATCAGCATCATAATGAACCTTGGGTACAACAAGAATCGTTACCTTTCTGGAGCCGTAATTTGATGAACGAACTCCGAGAAGAACATCTGCGAAAAGCTGAACTTCCGATTATATACCAATGCAATAACTCCAGATTGGATCTTTGATACTATGTAATCAAAGCCAGCTTTCTTTGGCTCAAAACAGACCATGAATACGTGCACCAGGAATCTCCATTGCCCAATCAGGCCACTCTTCATGTATGACGACTTTGTCACATCTAAACTGTAGCCCATTCTCAGAAAAGCAGTCTGCCTAATACTTAATGGAAAGTCAATAGGCCCATCTTCTTGTTCTTGAGAACCCAACTGTAGCACTTGGCGCAACATTTCTGCTGAGAAGACTAGAGGCTGGCCAGCGATTCTGGTTCTGATAACTGTCGGGGTGACAGTACAGTCCACCTGTAAATGATCGTAGAACTGCCGCACATATGAAATAACAATTGGGATGTTATGATATAGAGCAAAGCTAATCCTAGATTCAGCTAGGAAATCCAAAACTTGGCGATATCCCTGCGCCTCAGGGATATTATTGTCGGGATTAAGAACCATATTATGCTTAGGGACAAAAGCGCGAACCGCCATATCTGCACAATAAATAAAACTGTTAGACTCAAAAAATCAATAAACTTGTTTAAATTTAAATTTGTTTTATTTTGTACCTTTTTAAATACAAAATCTAACACAATTAAATTTCCACAAGTTTAATAAAATTTAGATTAAACAAAATAAATAAAGTACAGATTCGAAAGTAACAGATTCGAAGTGTCCATATTTGAATGTAATGGACAGATTCGAAGAGTCCCTATTCGAGTCTAATGGACAAATTCGAATATCATGGTCATCTCGAATCTAATGATAGATTCGAGAAACCCATGAACAGATTCGAAGGTCCAAGAACAGACTCGAAGTCCCGTCGGTTTTGTTTTCAACAAAAACCCAAGATTTTAACCATTTTGAACTTGGTAAATCACATACATTAGTTCAACTAGGTTCTAATCAATGATTTATGCTTTTAATTTGATCTTTTATAGGTCCAATCTTGGTAATTTAGCAAAAACCCTATTTCGACCTATAGAACTTCAAAATTTGACGATTTGGTCTAAAATTGTGCATAAAACTACACAAATCTTGTACAATCCGGTTGATTATACCTAGATGTATCTGTAGAATCGAAACACCAAGTAAGAGACTCGACAAATTGTCGTTTAGAAGAAATACGATAGATTCGAGAATAGAATCGAGATCGCCGCAGTAGAATCGAGTGTATAGATTCGAAAACAGTAAGGTCTCAAATGACTTCACTGTTGACCTATTTATACCACCAACCCTCGAGTCTAAGTGTAGATTCGAATCTACTAACAGAATCGAATTACTCCTTATTCGAGTCTGTCTTAGATTCGAAACCACCAACACTTAGAAAAATTTCGAAAATTTTGAAATAATTTCAACTTTTCCAACTTTTTTCTACGGTATTGTGTAACCAGATAAACTATGCCAATTCTTTTACCCTAAGCTCAAGATAGTTCACGCATTGTTTATTTTATCCAACTTTGAATGCACCCTTAGTAACTTTTGACCTTTTCCCTAAGTAAAAAATTAAACTAAACTAATAGTAAAGTAAAATTAAAATAAAATAAACTAAGGTAAAAAGAAAAGAAAATAAAATAAAATAAAATTTTGATTAAAACATTTAATCTAGACTTAAGCTAAAAAAAATTTACAAGCTAAGCTAAATACTAAACAACATATTTTTGATGAGTATAGTCTAAGAAAGGTTCAATCAGATAGCGATGTCTGATACTAACTTTCAGTACTTAAACTTTCACACTTAGGAATTTTTTGAATTCCTTTGATTGTTTGTCGTGACATACCCACTTAGCCGATTGTTGGTATTTTACCCTGTTAAACATTCTACATTTCGGAATATCCCTTGGCCTTTTTATTTATCAGGAAATTATCTTACGTGATTCAGACATAGACATACTTTTATGATCAAGGCACACAGACAAAGATTCTAACTTGTTGGTATTTGCAAACTTTCTTTAAAAGACAAACATCGGACACAGGTCTGTATTCTCATAGAACAAAGTGTCTTAGTTCGACTTAAGGTTTATTTTTAAAGTTAGCAGATAGCGGTGACAGGTCTGTACTGACGTACAACAAAGCGACATGTCTGCTAACCCGAATCTAAACAGAGACAACAGGTCTGTACTTACGTACAACAGAGTTGCATGTTTTCGACTCTCAGTTTTACATGATATTTCTATTCTTTCCATTTTCAGATGTATTTGATGTTGCCATACATCCCCAGAAAGTTTGCATACCTCATTTAGACTCAATGTTTGTATGTCTTGTACATAAAAATTAAGAACGATTGGTCGTACATCTAAGTTAGTGACACGCTTGACTTTTCCTAGAATATTTTATTATCCTTGAGTTCGCCTATATGTATTATGCTACCAACACGATCAAAAACCTAAGTAAAGTATAACACTTAGATTTAAGTTGCTATTATTGTGTGAAGGATGCTAAATACTTGAGGTCGTGTAATGACGGTGCTAATTTTTCGTCACTTTTGAACCTATGTATGCTAAGCCTTAAACCCTTTTCTGATATTCTCTTTTTTTTTTTTTTTGTATTTTTGTAATTTTCTCTCTTTTTTCTTTTGTTTTTCATAAGAAAAAGCAGAAAAATAAGCTAACCTACTAACTTACTAAAAATAGAAACTTACTAAAATTAGAAACTTACTAAAAATAGAAACTTTCCTAAATTAGCAGACTACTGTAAAGAAAGAAATATTACGACTCTAAAAGAAAATAAACTTACTACTACTAAGGTCAAATTACTCTGGGTTGCGCATTCCATTCAGTTGAATTAAATACTCAAACCGTGACTTATCAAACGCTTTGGTAAACAAATCCGCATTATTATCTTCTGTTGCCACCTTTACCAGTTTGATTAAGTTCTTTTCAGCACAATCACGAATAAAATGATTGCCTTCTGCCTTATGTCTATGTGCTTTGTTTACTGTGTTTAACTGGATTATTAGTTATAGCAATTGTAAGATGATTGTCTATCTAATAGGAGTTTGAGTGTAAGCCAAACCGTAATCCCGCAATGTTGTTGTATCACAAGAATCCGTGAACAGCAACTACCAGAGCAACATACTCGGCCTCGCACGTTGACACGGCTACCGATGTTTGTTTCTTGCATTGCCAGGACACAATCTCCCTCCTAGGAACTGGACAACCTTCCGTCGTTGATTGCGCGTCAAGCTGCATCCTCCGTAGTCGAATCTGTGAACGCCTCCAACTCTGATCTCCCTCCGCGTGATACCCTAGACCCAACTTCGGTTTCGACTTGAGGTATCGTAGAATCCGCTTTCACAGCCTTCATATGCATCTCCTTCGGATTCTGCCTTGAAACCTAGCACAAATAAAACAGCAAACCTTATGTCAGGTCTTGAGCAGTTAAATACATAAGTGACCCAATCGTGGCCCGATATAAACGTCGGATCCACATGGTAATCACTTTCCGTACCCGGCCCGAGATTGTGATTCACTTGAATCGGCGTGCTGAAATGGGCAGTAAACTTAGTTCCCTCCATCCCAAACCGTTCTAATATGTCATAGACATACTTAGTTTGATGGATAAACATCCCTTCCTTCTTTTGGTCAACTTGTAACCCTAAAAAGAAATTCAACTCCCCCATAGCACTCATCTCGAACTTAGACTTCATCACCTTTTCGAAAGCTTCATAATTGTTCGTCTGATGATCCAAAAATGATATCATCGACGTACACTTGTACCAAGATAAAGTGTTCACCCTTCCTCTTCACAAATAGAGTACTATCTATCCTACCCCTTTCAAAACCGTTTTCTAAAAGATGGTTGGATAAAGTCTCATATCACGCCCTAGGTGCCTGATATAATCCATAAAGAGCCTTATCTAAGCGATATACTCTATCAGGATATTTTGGATCTGTAAATCCGGGCGGTTGTTCTACATACACCAACTCCTTCACTTTCCCATACAGGAAAGCACTCTTAACGTCCAGTTGATATACCTTAAAGCCTTTGAAGGAGGCAAACGCTAGAAACAACCTAATAGCTTCCAGCCTTGCTACTGGTGCAAAAACTTCGTTGTAATCGATTCCCTCCTCTTGGTTGAAACCCTTTACAACTAATCTCGCCTTGTTGCGAGTGACTATACCCCGATCGTCTCTCTTGCACTTAAAAACCCATTTGGTTCCTATTGCAATCTCCCCTCGAGGTAACGGAACTAACTCCCACACTTCTAGTTTCCTAAATTGTGAAAGTTCTTCCTGCATCGCTTCAACCCAAGAGTTGTCCTTAAGTGCCATTTGCACATTTTTGGGCTCTACTTGCGATATGAAACACGAATATAGACATGTGTGATATGCCTCGGAGTCGTTTATCATCGACAACAACACAGTGTTGTTATTTACACTACTCCGAGTCTTCACACCCTCGTTAGGATTTCCTATGATGCTTTCTATTGGATGGTTCTTATTAATCCTAGAGGTCTCTATTTCATCAACCCTTAGATTATCTCCTAAGTTGGATCCTAATTCACCTAAAGGGGTAACAGGCTCAGCTTCTACATTTTCCTCCTCACGGACGTTTTCCTCAGAGTTAGAACTTGAAGCTTGAGTCTGATTCTCACTGTTAGGTGTCTCTTGATCAGCAACTTCTGGAGATCCATCTACTGTCGCAGTAGGCTCGGATGTAGATTCGAACGTGGTCCTTGGAAAGATTTGGCCATCGTCGTTCAGATGCAACGTCGCCATGTCCTTCTCGATTGTACCTGCATTATCATCCAGAGGAATGTTAAATGACTCAAATAACTTATCATAGTCAAATATCCATTCCGGACCAGTTTGGGATTCATGTGTATAACTTGTGACTTCAATGTTATACACAATCTCCACAGTACAAGTTGTTTTGTTAAACACCCGTTTGTTTGGTGAGTTTGGCACATAACCTAGGAAGTATCCTTCGTCAGCCTTTTCACCAAACTTCGGTTGATGTTTTGTTCTTAAAAGTGTGCATGGTACTCCAAACGGTTCGAATCCAGTTAAGTTAGGTGGCCGTTTATTCAAAATTTCATAGCATGTTTTGTTCAATGATTTGACTGTAAGGACTCGGTTTAAAATGTGGCACGCGGTATTCACTGCCTCCCCCCAAAACATGGTAGGAAGCTTTGAATCCGAAAGCATAGTCCTTGCAGCCTCAATCAAAGTCCTATTTTTCTGTTCGGCCACCCCATTCTGTTGAGGTTCATATGGTGCACTGAATTGATGCACTATGCCCTTTGATAGGCAATATACACCAATTACAGTGTTTTTGAATTCAGTTCCATTATCACTACGAATACATTTAACCCTAGTTCCGTATGAGTTCTCCACTTGGTCCAAGAACCCGATGAGCCTTGCAGCCGTCTCGTCCTTCGTACCTAAAAAGAAAACCCAAGAAAAACGTGAGTAATCGTCGGTGATAACTAAGCAGTACCAACTACCTCCAATACTCCTTTTGTTGATTGGGCCGAAAAGGTCCATGTGCAACAGATCGAATGTTGAGGCTATGGAATTCTGCTTCTTGGACTTGTGTGTCTTCTTGTGTTGTTTGCCCTTCATGCAAGGTAGACACTTATCCTCGAACTGAAAACTTTTCATGGGCACACCCTGCACCAGTCCATGCTTCGTAATGTAATTCATCTTCCTCAGGTGCAGGTGAGCCATGCGTCTGTGCCACAGTACGGACTCCGTCTCTGAAGCTTTTGATAGTAAGCAGATCGGACCCATCGAAGTATCTGGCTTGTTCATATCGAGCATGTACAAGTCATTCTTCCTTGGCGCCCGCATCAATATCCAATCTTCAGGTATCTTGAATCCAGGCTTTAGCACTAACGCCTCAGTGTCAGTAAATAACACTGAGTTCTTCTTATCACAGATTTGAGAGACACTAATGAGATTATGAACCAGTTTATCAACGTGATAAACTTGATCCAAAGTAATCGTCCCATTAGTGACTTCTCCAGTTCCAGTGATATTTCCACCCTTGTTACCCGCGAATGATACAAATCCCCTATTACCCCCTTGAAGTCTGTGAGAAGACTTCTTTCCCCCGTCATGTGCCTGGAGCAACCACTGTCGACGAACCACTTGTTGTTTGGACCGGTAGTTATCTCCTGCACATGAAAGAAAATAGGTTAGTTATCACGGGGAACCCAAGCCATGACTGACTTGGTAATACCATTCTCGTCCACATACGTGAACTCTTTCAAGTACCCATCTCGCCGTTCAGGTGACTTGGGCCTTTGAACTGAATTCTGTTGTGGTGCCGAGTGATTTAAGTTCACTCTTTGCCGTGGTGTAGGCATTTGTTGTGGAGCTCTAGAATAATTCCTATTATATGCCATTTCTGACTGTGATCCTTGAGCTCTTACCGGTGCATACTGTCTAACTGGAGTATGAGACCTAACTGGAGTGTGTGACCTGCTAGGTGTGGTGCTCCTATAGACTTGCTGTGGTGCTGACCTAGATTGATTAGTGACACGATTCGGTGAATTTGTCCTAATCACTTCCTTTGGTCCAACCTTAACCGGTGTGTTTTTCACAACTTGTTTGGGTGCGGCCTGCACAGTTTTCTCGGTAGGTTGAGAACTACTGCTGCTTGCCACACTGGGTGAGGGCTTAACAGGTGTTGGATTCACTGTCTTAGGGGTAACATCTGCTTTCCTAAGTGGACAGTGAGAAGCAACATGCCCTTTCTCGTGACATCTAAAGCAAGACATCTTATCCATGGACTTTTTGGTTGTTCCCTTAGATCTAGGTGTCTCACTAGTGTCTACTGCCTTTGGTACATCTACAGTGTCTGTCTCTTCGACCTGGTCAGCCCATGAAATTTTCTGTTTTCCTGCAGATGTTTCACTGGAGGAAGACACAAATTTCACTTTCTTGACCTTGACGGTTGAGTCAACCACCTTAGGTGTATCATCAACTGTAGGCCCAGGTGTCGGTTCAGGTAGGTCCTCTAAGTCTACTGACTTGTCAGTTTTCTCCTGAGGCTGAGGCACATAGTTCGCATTGAATGGTGGAGGAATTTCGTGAAATCCTAGACCTACAGGCTTCTTAGACTGTCGTTGGGCATCTAAGACTTTTCCTAGGTTTAGGCTCGAATTCCTAAACTTTTCCAGCTTGCTATTTGCCTCTGCTACCTTAACTTTGGTCTCGGCTAGCTCTATGTCCTTGTCCTTCAGACTTTTGGTCAAGGCCTCTACGTGCTCATACATACGCTCTATCCTAACACACTGCTCACTCAGTTTGTCTTTTAGAACTATTACATCTTGAGCATCAGCCTTAAGCTTTTCTTTTAAATCTTGCTTTATATCATTTAGGCTAGCGTTTTCTATTTTTAAGTTTTCATTTTGAGCAGAGATGGTTTTGTGTGATTCTAAGACTAGATTTAACCTATCATTAGAAGTAGCACACAAAGCACATAATTCTGAAAATAGAGAATAAGAAAGACTAACCTTAGAGTTATCAGATTCCACGTTGGCCATCTGAGCAGCAAACTCCAGCACGGTCTGATCATTCGCCTTCTCTACCCACATCGGACTGCTGTCCCTTGTGGTCTGCTCGTCTTCTTCACAACCATTCTCAGTAACTTCAGCCATGAAAGCTCTAGCATTGGACTCAGGATGTGAACTCCAGTCATAGGTACCATCTAGCTGTCTGTCAGAAGTGACATTGGATAGTAGTCCCGCTAGATTGGCTTGACCAGATGAGGAACTCGGAAGGTATCTTTGTTGGGACTGATTTTGGTACTGTCCTTGATGCTGACTCTGTCCTTGGTATGTCTCTACCTTCGGTCTTTGACACTCCCTGGCGAAGTGTCCCAATCCCTGACAGTTGTAGCATTTGACCTTAGACTTATCAAATCCTATCCCTTTGTTGTTCATTTGAAGATTCCTCCCAGTTCGCTTGATGAATCTTTTTACCCTCTGGGTCACCATGGCCAGTTGCCACTTAAGATCCATTTCCTCTAAGTCATCAGGGTCGACCTGATCGTAATCTTCATCCCATAGAGCTGGGTCATTGATTTTCCCTTGAACACAATTTCCATAAGCTGCCACAAAGGAAGCAAGCAGATTCAAATGTTCTTCTCCGGACTTTGCGCTCATTGGGATCTTCGCATAACTCTGACTTGTCGGTGCCTGATGGACTTGAGGTTGCGGTTCTTCCGATCTTCTTAACCCTAAGAACGCGCGATTCAATGAGTCTTCAGACTCTGCTGGCGATGACATTTCTCCGGTGAAAAACGCTGTAGCACTCTTCGGTTCAGCTGTCACTGATGATTTAGATGTCTTTCCAAAATACATAGCCGGATTCTGGACTTGCTCGTAATCAGTCTCAGCCTTAATCATCTCGAAGTGATATGCCCTCAACGTTCTCACAATGTCATCAAGTGATTGAGCATAATATTTGTCCTCATTCGGCTTAATCATTGCCACGTACATAGCCCATTTGGCTGGTAGGGCATCAAGAAGCTTGTTGTTCTTGTCAGTGTCCGAATACTCAATTCCATGACTTTCAAGTTCCGTTATCAGATGATAGAACCTTGTGATAATATCATCCAACTGTTCATCCTTAATTGCCTTGAAAATCGCAAACTGTTGGGTCAACAGCTCTGTACGCTTTCTACGCACCCGAGGATTACCTTCACACCTTTTCTGGAGAGACTCCCAAAGTTCCTTCGACGTCCTTTGAGTCCGAAATGTGTGTAAAATATCTTGAGGTAAAGCCATACGGATTATGGAGAAAGCTTTGTTTTCAGCTTCAAATAGTTTCTTGTCATCCTCTTTCATCATCTGATATGACAAGACCTTTTGACGGCCTTCAACTTCAGATACTGGCGGAATGTACCCTTCATCTATGCACACCCACATGCGCATATCATTGAATCGTACAAAATCTGTAAATCTGTCCTTCCACCAGTAATAGTCCTCAACTTTCATCAGCTTAGGCGGTGCATTTGCCTTCCCAACTTCGTGATCCATCTCAAGGAATTTCTGAAGATTTGACATCTTTTCTGAAACAAATTGAATTTGAACTTAATTAATTTAATTCGAAACTGATTTAGACTAACTTATTCGAATCTAGATAGATTCGAAACTAATTAATATTAAATCTGTTGAGATTAAATTCGATTAAGTCTTAAAAGTCAATTAGATTCGAAATTATGTCAGATTCGAACAACTCCTTAGATTCGATGGTCCTTAGATTCGAAGGCTCAGCAGATTCGAATGTCAGCAGAATCGAAGCACAGAATCGAAACAGTAACAGACTCGAAATAAACTCGAAACAACACAGACTCGAGATCCAATTCGAATGAAGTAACAGATTCGAAACAAAGTAGACTCGAAACTCACTGAAATTGACTCGAAAGGAGCGTATTTAGGTTAGACTCGAGACTAAAGTGAAACCCTAATTACCCCTATAGATTCGAGCGCCGCAAACTCGAAAAACGGCTAACACTTTGATTTTTTGACGTTTTACAGATTAAACCACTATTTTTCAAACGAAAAATAATGATTTCGATCAAAAACGTGAAAAACCACAAAGTGTTTCCCGAATATGAATTTGCTAAGCTCAGAAACACGTTTTTGAGAGCAAAACCGTCCAACTAGCGTCAAGAAACCTAGAATGTATCTGATGAACACGAAGAACACCAAGAACACTCCGTAGGCTCTGATACCACTTGTAAGGTCTACGACTGCAAGATCTATCTAGACGCGGATCCGTGAACGAGTGCGGAATCCTCGTTGACGGTTAGACGGACAACTCTCAACCAACGGAACACGGAGACTATTAGACGCTGAACGAACGACACACGAACGATCCTACGTACTAATTCTCTCCGAAACGGCACTCACCTAGCTGATAAACTCGAGATCGCCTCTTGCTTAATTCCTCACGAATTCTGCAAAAAGTCTGCTAATTATTCGAGTCTATCCCTAATTATAGACCCTGATTCGAGTCTGTTGTGGGCCAACCTCGAATCTGGCCCAAGGCCCATTCGAGTCTGTCCATATTGACAGTCTCGAATCTAGCCTATTCGAATCTATGGACTCATTCGAATCTATCTCAGATTCGAATGTATTCCCTTAAGAAATTCGAATCTAGCCAAAATACTTAAACTCTTAAGTGATAAAACTTATGATATTACCTTATGATTGATTTTATCTTTGAACTTTATGTTTGAACTTCTTGTAATACGTTACATCAAGTTCAAACATACAAACACCAATAAGCATCAATCATATATAATATATTTATAGCAAACACATGCTAAATCACAATGTAAGACCACTTAGACTGCTATCGTCACACGGGATGTACCAACAACAGTCAATCCCAGTCATATGCCGGAGGTTCTACAATAAGAGCACTGCTGCAATGCCATCACCTACAGCCGGTGCTTATCATATCACAACCAAGGAAACAGAGGAAATGCCAGATGCAGCCAGAGTACGTTTGCTAAATAAATACCTGTCGAGGATCATTTGATTTTACTACAAACTGTTCAATTATCTCTACAACCTTTGCATGTCAGTCAACCAGGTCAATTGCCTGGCCTTCTACTACCCTTGATATTGAAACAGCCACAAATAAACATGATTTGCTCGTTATAACACTGTCTTCAATCTTGACCTCATTCCGATTCCATAGAAACATTTTAAAAATAGTATCGCTAAGGAGATCAGGAGAAAGATTTTCTATTCTTGAATTAAATCGACTTGTGATTTCAAAGCAAGTCATGAGTTCAACTGTACAGCTTTGTCATCAATAGTGTATATGCGGATGACATATAGGTTGTATCAATTGAAGTTATGATTCAAATGTCTCTTTAAATCGGAAATCCTACCTATAAGCTATATAGGTATCGGTGTTTGAATCATGTATGATTCAAAAGCTTTAAGGAAACCCAAAACTGAATTTTAAGCACAAGTTTCCTCGTAAAGCCTTGTAATCTGAAAGATTACAGCGTGTCTCTTAATGAGGCAAAGTTAGAAGTTGTTGATCTGATTGTGAAGCACCCCATGTCAGCTTGAAAAGAAATCACAGAAGCCAGAGGCACAAAGCTAGAGTCAAATGAGAAATAAAGAGAGATTCTTATAAGAATTAAGCGATTGGTTTTGAATGACCAGTGAAAGTCAACTATAAGTCTATACACATGTATATATGGAATTCTTATTCAATATTTTTTGTCAATAAAAGTCTTGGCGGAAGCAAATAATGTAACCATGGACTCAGGGATTACAAATGAAAAGTCATCTTAAGTCTTGATAAAAGTCAGCGCAAGTCAAAAGTCTGCGAAGCGATTGATGATAATAACATCATCAATGAGTGAAAATGTTCAATAAGAACATATATGAGATTCAAAAAGCCACAACTGGCTCAAAATCAAAAGAAAAGAGATATAATCTGTCTTAATATACTAAATTGATATCTAAATTAATTGAAAACTATATTGAATCTCTTAGCATGAGTCAATACAGAAAAGTATAAGTGATAAGCAGAAATCTTATGATTTCGTATGTAGATTATATAAATCAACAAACAAGTTGTATAACATGTACTAGTTATAAAAGCCAAAGAAGAAAAAGTTGAGAATACAGATGGTGCTCAATAAATCACCAAATTGTTTATGTCAGATTATGGGAATTCATAGCTACTTTGAAATTCCTAAGTTGCATTTATCTGAAAGTAGACAACTTCGGGGACGAAGTTATGCGTGGTGGAGCCCATTCTGTAACAACTTGAACTTTAAATTAACGTGAACTAGCAACGACAATCATGATTCACGATAATTAACAAGTTTAGAGTAAATTGATATGTTAAATGTAATTTTAATTACATTTATTAGCTAAGTATTTTCATTATTAAGTTAACAGAGTCATAATAAAGTTTGTAATGACAAAATAAAACAAATAAAAGATAACAAGATTTTGTGGCCAAAATGTAAAAGATGAAACTTGTTAAAAAGTGTTCATTATATAAAAACCCAAATCTCTATTACCTGCTCAATTCTAAATCAAATTAGAGACTCTCTCTAATCTCTCTAAACCCACGGTTCCTTTCAAAATTTTCATCACAAACCATTTAATAAAAATCAAGGAAATCAAGTGCAAGCAGCCAATCTAACTACAATCAACAAGATTTTACAAAGAATCTAGGTAATTTTCCTTTTTAATTGCTCTTATGTGTGCATATGGGAACCGTAGGTTTCTGGAAATTTATAAACCTCTAAATGATTCTCAAATCATCAAATTAAAGGCCACTTTATGTTTCAATCTTCAATGTAAATTGCATGCATGTGCATAATAGGTGTTTAATTTCATCTATTAGCAAAATTGGAGGTTTAATACCAAATTGAAGATAAATTTCAGAAACTTAATTAAGTTTTGTTCTTGTTCTTGCTGTCCCTCTCTTTTCTATTAATCGGAAGAAAAAGAAAGCCAAGAAGGCCTTTTGGCCTTCGGCTATAGATTTAGATACGTACATAGGTGTTTTGTTCATCAAATAGAATCATCCAACACCCTTCAATCTTCCATTTATGCTGCTGAAATATTGAAAAACAGAAACGAAAAAAAACATTCAATGTGTGCTTGTGCATTTTTGCATGGATACCGAAACCTTTATGGTTTCAATAATAGTAATACCGAGACCCTACGAGAATACCGAAACCATGCTGGAAACCCAGCACCGAAACCATGCATCCTAAACGTACCGAGACCATATGTGAAATACGGAAACCATGACCGAGAACAACATAAACCATTGTAATACCGAAACCCACTCAAAGAATACCGAAACCTCATTCGGTAATCCTAATCACTATACCGAAACAAAGAAACAGTCCAGCACAAGCTGCTTTAAATCCATGTTTTATCTCAGCAAAGTGTGTGTGTCGATGCATAAAAAAGACACAGTGAATATATACATACATATATATATATATATATATATATATATATATATATATATATATATATATATATATATATGTATATATATATATATATATATATATATATATATATATATATATATATATATATATATATATATATATATATATATATATATATATATATATATATATATATATATATAATTGTCTCAATGTGTGTGTGTTTATTGTGTGGGTATGTTGACTACTTGACTGCACACATCAAAAAGCAAAAAGCACATATCCCTTTTCTTTAATAAATATAAATGTGTGTGTACGACGTGCACTGTGTGTGCAGTGCGTGATATATGTGTGTGTGTGTGTGTGTGTATATATATATATATATATATATATATATATATATATGCATGGTGTGTGTATTGTGTTATGAAAAGTAATCGAAGACATGTGTGCGCAATTGTGAGTCTGACAGCGACAATAAGTTCAATTAATTTAAGATGTGTGGGTTTGTTTTTATTCAAATTAGCCCATTAGCCCATTCTAATGAATAAATAAACATAAGGGCATAAAATTAGTAGAATAATACAATATGATACAATGAGATTGATGGCATTTAGTTGGGAATAAAGTGATTAGTTGTTTAAATATGCATAAAATGCCAATTCATGTAATCGAATAAGTTAAATTTGCAACTGAAGCCAAAACATGCTTAATAGATCACACATGTCCAGGAAATGCATAAAAGAACATAAAGTCATTTAAATCATGTCAAGGCAAAATCATAAGCTTTAATGCCTAATTATGAATACAACAAAAGTCTGAGATGATGTGATAATTCAATAATGCAATAAGTCTATATATAAACTACAGAAAGTCCGAGAATTTAACAGATTACACAATTATATTGTGTAATGACATAAAAGGCTTATGTAGAATTGAAATGTCACGCAAATAACAGGTTCAGCTAAATCTGAACTATGTTAAGAAGTCAAAGTCGGTAAGGCCAAGCTAGAAAAGTCAAGCTCAGTCAATAAAGCCAAGCCTAAGTCAGAGACAAAGTTAGTAAAGTCAACGCTGATAAAACCGAGCTAAAGTTAAATCCTGAGATAACTCAGGTGGTGGATTGAATCCGCTTGCGAAAGTCAAAGTCAACAGCCAAGCAATAAAACCAGTAACTGTGAGTTATAGATATAACTGTATACATGCTTGTCTTCCTGTAAGACATATTGTTGTTCTAGCTTTATTTGAAAGTCTATATGCTCAGCTAGAATATAACATGCGCACACCCTTGTACGGTGATGCCTTGTGGATCATAATAGCTTTTAATATATCATAATGCACACTTGTCATTACAGTCTGAATTAGTATTGGATATATTATTGTTTCTATCTTGATTCATCACTTTGAACGCTTTCAGTCATTTGCCTTGATATCAATACTTTCATATGCTTCCGCATAATTCAAGTCTGAGAAAGTCCATGTCAGTCTATGATTAAGTCTACTCCGATGTTTTCCCACGTTGTCTTACTGGTAGCTAGCCCTGAATGTGGCTGATCCCCACAATTAAAAGCATGTGCGTGGGATTAAACATCATCCGATCTTAAGTCCTATGTCTCACAATGTCTGGCTGATAGCGGCAGTCATGTCAAAATCGTGCTTAATGTCAAAGTCAGAGCTTAAAGTCTAAAGTCAAAAGTCAAGTCTCCACTTAAAATTTTCATGGCATGTTAACTGTTAAATCTATAATCTCACTAAGCATCACTTACAGTTGTTGTTAAATCTTTTTACAGGTTTAATCAAATGAAAAGGTCCAGCTGAGCCAAATCCTTAACTACTGCACGCCCGAATTTGAAGGCATTAGACGACTACTAAATCTGCAATTGGTATTGATTGAAGACAATTATGATGATGGTTGGGTGTAAGGTCACCTACCTACGGATCCTATCTTAACGCGACGCCATCCAACGAGTGCGGAATCCTCGTTAGCGGTTTGACGGATAGATCACACACACGAAACACAGAGACACACACGATGATATACACACACTAGAACGCCCCGACACGTGATTCTCTCCAAGAACACACACAAAAACCTCTGCAAGTTCGTAATCGCCTTAAGCCTTAATTCTCTGCAAAAGTTCTTAATTAAAACGGATTAATACTTAATTATAACCCCCGATTCGAACTTGCCTTGGACAAGTTCGAGAAGGCCCAAGCCCACGAACTTGTCCACCATAACTTCGAATCAGGCATTTGAACTTATTCTAGAACTTGTCTTTGAACTTGTTCTAGAACTTATGTTTGAACTTACCTTTGAACTTATGTTTGAACTTATCTTTGAACTTATGTTTGAACTTATATACAATCAATAACAAACATATATCAAACATATATCAAAATTGTATTAATATGCAATTACGAACAAATTGACTATTACAAAATATCGTCTACACTTAGACTGCTATCGGTACACAGGATGCACTAACAGACTCCCCCTTGACGATAGCTTCTAACTATATATATTTTGTCTAAGTACTAGAACTATACAAATTACTACCAACATATAGTCCCTGCTCTATGCAAACCCTTACCACCTTCTGGAAGTTCCTGCCTTCTGATCTCCAGCCTTCGTGAAAGAAAATCGGCTGATCATGAAGCTTTCTCAGGTCGTCCTTGGATAAGTTGATCAGATGCAGTGAATCATATACTTTCAAAATAACATTTTCATCCAGATCCTCCATCACTGCTTCAGCCGTCTCATTGTCCACGTACCAACACTTCATGTTGCTCAGTACATCCTGTGGCATTGACTTCATCGTCACTTTCTTCAAACATCAGACTGGATTGTAGATAATTCTAGCCCAAGGCATGCCAGTGTGGGGATCTATTCTCGACAGATCTTCAACTCTTTAGCCTGATCTCAGTTTTATTCTTTCAAACTTTCCAGACCTCCCCTCCTTTCAGATGATTTTAGCTATAACTTCAGCGTAGGGGTCGTCTCACAAGTTGATAAGCTCTTTCCAGGCCAGTTCTTTTACTTCACATTTGGGCAGTGTATTGAAAACCTTTTAAAGTTCTCCTTAAGTACTGAAGCCCATCTCTTCTCTTCAGCACGAATAGCTGCAGTTCCCTATCAAAGAACCAACTTAAGATCCATCCTGAGAGATTTCCTGGACTTGGCAGTCTCATTCTCTTCTTCACTGCCAGATCTGTCTTCTCCCCCTCCTTCCTGAACAATAGCTTTATCATTTCTTCTCTTGTTTGTTCCTTTTCAGCTACTTTAAATTCTGATTCATCCATATATGCTAAGTTCAGCTCATCCAGATCTATCACATTCTTTTCATTATGTATATACTGTTTGGTGATAGGCTGCTTTGGGATAACTACTTCATCTACATTGTCTTCCTCATCCTCCACAACCTCATCATCTGACTTCCAATCAACCACGTCTTCTGGAATAAATGCTCCTTCTTCCAAGTCTTCTTGATGAAAACAAAAATTCTCTTCATCATCAAGGTTCATCAAGGCTTCAATCATTTGTTGTTCAACAATCTTTAAAGCTTCGCCTTCACCTCCTTCTCCCATACCTGACTGACTAGGCTCCCCCTGAATTTGTGCTTGCTGAGCAGTCTTCTGAGAAATATTTGTGAGCTCACTTTCCCTTTGAACATCTGGATCATTGCCGTTGTCATCTTCTCTCCTCACCTGATCTTCCTTGCAGGTACTCTCCCCTTGAGCTGGCAGATTTTTCAATAATTGCTCAAGGAGAGTCTTCATCGTCTTCATCTCAGACTGTTTATCAGCCACTGTTGTTCTTAACTCGACATTCTCTTGATCAAGTCTGGCATTATGCTCCTGTAGCTCTTTCACAGTTGTTGAAAGTTGATAAATCTGGACTGTTTGGAAGTCCACTTTTCCTTTTAACTCTGTGAACCGCTGATTATCTGTGAAAGCAGTCGATGTTGATGGAATGAAGGAGGTTGTAGTTGGGGCTGTTGTTGAAGTTGATGGAGCAGCCGGTAACACAGGTTCAGGAGCTGAAGTGGAAGGAGCTCCCTGCATAAATCTATGCCTCCTCGCCCTATGCCTAGGTACGACTTCTTCTTCATACTCAGATTCTTCAGTCTCTTCATCAATCAGAGCCGGTCTTGTTGATCTCCTTCTGTTTTTAATTAACCTTGATCCATATCTACTAATTGAGGTATCTGGATCCTCGGCATCAGAACTAGAGTCTGAGGCATTCTCTACATGCCCTTCAACTGGAGTCTGTTCCGTTTCAGCTTCACCTGCTTCTTCTTCCTGGACCTCAGTGTCCATTAACTCAGCAGCAGATGGCTGGTATTCATCAATTTATTGAAATATATCTTGGAAATCAGCTGGAGGCTCTAAAACATGCTGAACCAGTTGTTCAGTGATATTTTGCTCCGAGGTTGTCCCTTGCGCCCATATCTCTTAAAGAGTTTGCGCCCTTTGATCATATTGGATGGCCGAACTCGACGGGCCGGTAGCTTCCGTTGATGGACCAGCTGCTGTGGATGCTGTTTGTTGGCGAGAGGATGGTCTAGCAACCGGAGGTTTGCCTGCCGGTGCTCTGTGTCGTTGCCTCTGCTGTTGCTTCTGTTGTTGCTGTTGCTGTTGCTGCTGGTGTTGTGGCTGTTGTTGTTGTTGTTGTTGCTGCTGCGGGACTTCACCTGTCCAATTATCACCCTCTGGGGCTACAAAATCAGGATCAATAACCGCCCCGAACAAAGGTGCCACGTGGGGCCTGAAATGCTCAGCCCTTCTCGTATTGTGGGACTGGCAGTCAGCAAAAATCTTCTTATCAATTATGGCCACGCCATTTAGATCTGGTAGTGGTGGCAAATTCGGCAAAAATTGACGAATGATCATCATAGCAAATCGCGGGTACATCAAAAATCTTTCTCTGACCGGAGCTGTAATCTGGTGCACAAACTCCCCAAAAAACATTTCAGAGAAACTGAAGCGCTTGTTGTACACCAGGGCAATCAATGCCGATTGCAGTTTAGACACCATAGTGTCAAATCCCGCCTTCTTTGGCGCAAAACAAACCATAATGACGTGCACAAGACAACGCCATTGGCCAATCAAGCCACTTTTCACATATGAAGCCTTGGTGATGTCTTGGGCATATCCCATTCTCAAAAACGCCGCTTGCCTGATATGCAATGGAAAATCTATAGGCCCTGCTTCTTGGTCCTCCGATCCGAACTGTAGGATTTGTCGCAACATATCAGCCGAAAAGACGATTGGTTGTCCACCCACCCTTGTTCTTAGGACAGTAGGTGTAACTAAGAAATCCACTTGTAGATGCTCCCAGAACTGTCGCACGTAGGGCAAAATGATTTGAATGTTGTGAGTGAGAGCGTAAGAGACTCGCGACTGTGTCAGGAACTCGATCATATGACGGTACGGCTGAGCTTCAGGCAATACCCGATCCACAGACATAACCATGTTATGCTTATTAAAAAATTCCCGATCACCCATATATGCACCCAGAAACAACAAACAATATTAGTAATTAAAAATAAAATGAAACTTGTTTATTCCGAATTTGCATAATTTCGAACTTACATAAGTTCGAAATCTAACACATTCGAACTTAGACAAGTTCGAAATCATTTTAACACCATTCGAATTTAAATAAATTTGAGGGATATGTTCGAACCTGACTGACTTCGAACTTGTAGATATTTCAACAAGTTCAAACTTTCTAACAAGTTCGAACCTGATGAACATGTTCGAAGTCGGTCACTTTCAAACTAAAGTCCAAGATTTTAACCCCATTTGACTTAAAAAATAGTATATATTAGGTTCTAATCGAAGTTATATATCATTTATTTGAACTTTTATCTGTCAAAACTTGTGATTTTAAACCACGAAGTTTGAACTCATATAAACATCAAATAAACTCGATTTTTGCCATAATAAAGTCCTAATATACCCATACTTTGTATAATAATGATTACTATACCTAAGTATATGAGTATGTTCGAGAAATGGAAGCAAAACTTCGAAGAATAGTGAGAAATTCGAAACACGACAAGTTCGATGAACAAGTTCGAATGAAGAAATTCGAGGGTAGGTACCTTAAATGAAGTACTGTTGACCTATTTATACCAACTACCTTCGAACTTAGCAAAAGATCGAACTTCCTGACAACTTCGAAGTGAAGTTCGAATTTGTCTGAATTTCAAACTTAAGTGAAAAATTTGAAAATACTTGAACAAAATTCAACTTTTTCGTGTAACAGAATTTTACAAACCTTGCAGAATCATCCACAGTAAGCAACAGATTATCACGCAATATTTGTTTATTCAATCAAAAATGCATCCTAGTAACTTTGACCTTTTTCCTACCTAAAATAAAATAAAATATAATAAAGTAAAATAAAGTTTGAATTAAATTTAAACTTAAGCTACTCAAAAATACTTTTACAAAATTTACGACCTTAATTAATAGAATATTTTTGCGAGAAAGTCAAAGAAGGTTCAATCAGATAGCGGTGTCAAACACACTTTCAGTATTTCACTTTCACACTTAGGAATTTTTGATTCCTTTGATTGTTTGTCGTGATATACATTCCAAGTGGATTGTCGGTATGATTTTCCTTTGAAACATTTCACACTTTGGAATATCCCTTGGCCTTTTTATTTATCAAGAAACTACCTTACGTGTCTCATACTTAGATATACTTCTATGATCAACGCAGACACACAATGATTATAACTTTTCGGTATTGCAAATTTTCTTTAAAAGGCAAACATCGGACACAGTTCTTTATTTACATACAACCGAGTGTCTTAGTTTGTCTTAAAGTTTATTTAAAGTTAGCAAGACAGCGGTGACAGGTCTGTACTTACGTACAACAAAGAGACTTATCTTGATAACTCGAGTCAAAATAGAGGTGACAGGTCTATACTCACGTACAGCAAAGCGACTTGTTTTGACTCCCTCCTTTTTATCAAAAATTTTTCTTTTCTTTTCTTTTAAGATGTATTTTGATGGTGCTATACATCCCCCAGAATATTTTCATACCTCATTTAGAATCATTGTTTGTATCTCTAACATAGAAATTAAGACATTTTGGTCATACATATAAGTTAGTTACACATATGAGATTTTCTTGATTATTTTATTAGCTTTTGAGATTCCCTTTGTGTATTATGCCTACCAACACATCAAACAGGAAAGTGTATATCACTTAGAGTTTAAGGTGCATTATGTGTGAAAGCTTAACACTTAGAGTTTGTTTAGACGGTGCTAATTTTCGTCACTTTGAACCTATGTCTCTAAGACTTATCTCAATTTTCTAATATTCTATTTTTTTGAACTTTTTATGGTTTTCTCTCTTTTTTCTTTTGTTTTTCATTTTTAAGATAAGCTAATAAACTAATCTACTAACTTACTATAAAAGGATATAAATAATACTTAAACACTAACTTACTATAAAAAGAAAGAAAAAGATACTAAGGACAAGTTACTCTGGATTACGCATACCATTTAGTTGGACTAACAACTCAAAGCTCGACTTATCAAAAGCTTTAGTGAATAAATCAGCATTATTATCTTTCGTTGCCACTTTTACCAGCTTTATTAAGTTTTTTTTTCAGCACAATCACATATGAAATGATGTCTTATATCTATGTGCTTTGTTTTACTGTGTTTAACTGGATTATTAGTTATAGCTATAGTAGATTGGTTATCTATCCAAAGGGGAGTATGAGTGTAAGTCAAATCATAGTCCCGCAATTGTTGTTGTATCCACAAAACCTGTGAACAGCAACTACCAGCAGCTACATATTCGGCCTCGCACGTTGACACTGCTACCGAAGTCTGTTTCTTGCATTGCCACGATACGAGCCTCCCTCCAAGGAACTGACAACCTCCAGTTGTTGACTTTCGGTTCAAGGTGCAACCTCCATAATCTGAATCCGTGTATGCTTCCAATTCCAGATCACCATCAGTGTGATACCAAAGTCTCAGCTTCGGTTTTCACTTGAGGTATCTCAGAATCCGCTTCATAGCTTTCATATGCATTTCGTTCGGATTGGCATGAAACCTAGCACAAATACACACAGCAAACATTATGACAGGTCTAGAAGCAGTTAAATACATAAGTGACCCGATTATGGCCCGATATAGAGTAGGATCCACATCAGCATCACTTTCTGTACCCGGTCCGAGATTGTGATTCACTTGAATTGGAGTACTGAAGTGAGCTGTCAGCTTTTTTCCTTCCGTCCCGAAGCGTTCAAGAATATCGTAGACATACTTCGTCTGATGGATAAACATGCCCTCCTTTCTCTGTTCAACTTGCAAACCCAGAAAGAAGTTTAGCTCTCCCATTGCACTCATCTCAAACTTTGACTTCATTACCTTCTCAAAATCTTTGCACATCTGCTCGTCTGATGACCCGAAAATGATGTCATCCACGTACACTTGTACCAAGATAAAATCTTCTCCCTTTCTCTTCACAAATAATGTACTATCAATTCTCCCTCTTTCAAACTCGTTGTCTAAAAGATGAGTTGATAGCGTCTCATACCATGCCCTTGGTGCCTGATGCAATCCATACAATGGCTTGTCGAGACAATACACTTTGTCTGGATACTTTGAATCTGTAAACTCGGGCGGTTGTTCGACGTACACCAGTTCCTTACCTTTTCCGTACAGGAATGCAGTCTTTACATCCAACTGATAGACCTTAAATCCTTTGAAGGACGCAATGGCTAGAAACATATGAATTGCCTCGAGCCTTGCCACTGGTGCAAACACGTCGTTGTAATCGATTCCCTCCTCTTGGTTGAATCCCTTTACTACAAGTCTTGCCTTGTTGCGAGTAACAATTCCCCGATCATCTCTCTTGCACTTTAAAACCCATTTGGTTCCTATTGCAACTTCTCCTCGAGGTAGCGGCACTAACTCCCACACTTCAAGCTTTCTGAATTGTGACAGTTCTTCTTGCATTGCTTCAACCCAAGAGTTGTCTTTCAGTGCCATTTGCACATTCTTCGGCTCTACTTGCGAGATGAAACATGAATAAAGACAAGTGTGAAATGCATCGGAGTAATTAATCATCGACAACAGCACTGTGTTGTTATTCAAACTACTCCTAGTTCTCACACCAGAATGCGGATTTCCTATGATGCTCTCAACCGGATGATCCTTGTTTATCCTTGATGTTTCAATCTCATCGACCCTAAGATTATCTCCTAAGTTTGATCCTATTTCACCTAACGGGGGAACGACTTCAGACGTTACATTCTCTTCCTCATGATCACTGTCCTAAGAGTTAGAAGTAGTAGTCTGATTCTCGTTTGCAGGTAACTCAGGTTCATTCTCTGATGGAGCTCTATCTTCTATCGTAGTAGGCTCAGAAGATGATGGAATGCTTGTCTTTGGAAAACCTTGACCGTCGTCATTCAGATTTAATGACGATAAGTCATTTTCAATTGTTCCTGCATTTCCATCCAAAGGAATGTTAAATGATTCAAACAATGAGTCAAAATAAAATATCCATTCCGAACCAGTTTGGGGTTCATGTGTATAACTTGTTACATCAATGCTATACACAATTTCTATCGTACCGTTTGTTTTGTTAAAAACCCTTTTGTTTGGTGAGTTAGGCACATAACCTAGGAAATAACCTTCGTCAGCCTTTTCACCAAACTTAGGTTGATGTTTTGTTTTCATTAATGTACACGTGACATGTGGTATTCAATGCCTCCCCCCAAAACATGGTAGGAAGCTTTGAATCCGAGAGCATGGTCCTTGCTGCCTTGATCAGAATCCTATTTTTCCGTTCTGCCACTCCATTTTGTTGTGGCTCATATGGTGCACTAAATTGATGCACTATGCCTTTATATAGAAAATATACACCAACTACTATGTTTTTAAATTCCTTTCGATTATCACTCCTGATACATTTTACCCTCGTCCCGTATGAGTTTTCGACTTGGTCTAAGAACCCAATCAACTTTCCAGTTGTTTCGTCCTTCGTACCTAAAAAAGAAAACCCATGAAAAACGTGAGTAATCATCAGTGATAACTAAACAGTACCAACTACCACCACTCTCCTTTTGTTGATAGGTCCGAAAAGGTCCATATGCAACAAATCGAAAGTGGAAGCTATAGAGTTCTGAGTCTTTGACTTGTGTGACTTCTTATGTTGTTTGCCTTTCTTGCACGGTACACACTTGTCGTTGAACTGAAAACTCTTCATCGGGACACCTTGCACCAGTCCATGTTTAGTGATGTAGTTTATTTTCCTCAGGTTCAAATGTGTCATGCGTCTGTGCCATAGAATGGATTCTGTCTCTGAAGCTTTGGATAGAAGACATATTGGTCCCATCGATGAATCCGATTTATTCATGTCTAGCATGTAAAAATCATTCTTCCTTAGGGCTCTCATCAGTATCCACTCTTCAGGTACTTTAAATCCCGGTTTTAGCACTAACGCCTCAGTATCAGTGAAAATTACTGAGTTCTTCTTATCACAGATTTGAGATACACTAATGAGATTGTGATCAAGTTTATCAACATGGTAAACTTGATCAAGTTTGATAGTCCCATTAGTGACCACTCCAGTACCAGTGATATTTCCTCCTTTGTTTCCAGCGAATGATACGAATCCCCTGTTCCCTCCCTTGAAGTCTGTGAGCAGACTCTTTTCCCCATTCATGTGCCTAGAGCAGCCACTGTCGATGAACCACTTGTTGTTTAGACCTGTAGTTATCTCCTGCACATGAAAGAAAAGAGGTTAGTTATCACGGGGAACCCAAGCCATGACTGACTTGTTAATACCATTCTCATCCACATACGTGAACTCCTTCAAATACCCATCTCTCCTTTCAGGTGACTTGGGTGTGTGATTGAGAACCTGTTGTGGTGCTGAGTGATTTAAGTTCACTCTTGGCCTTTTGATAGGCATGTGCTGTTGAGCCCTTGAATAGTTTCTATTGTATGGCATTTCAGATTGATATCCCTGGGCTCTACTTGGTGTCTGATGTCCTTGAGGAGTGTGACACCTAATTGGAGTGTAAGTCCTTCAAGGTGTTGTACTCCTATAAGATTGTTGAGGTCCTGACCTAGACTGATTAGGGACTCTATTCGGCGAATTAGTCCTAACCACTTCATTTGGTCTAACCAACACAGGTACTTGTCTAACAGCAGTCTTTGGTGTGGCATTCACAATTTTCTCAGCGTTTTGAGAAACACTTGTGCTTGCTACACTCGGTGAGGGTTTATGTTGTTCAGGCTTTCCAACAATAGGTGTAGACTCTACCTTCTTATATGGACAGCTAGATGCAACATGTCCCCTTTCATGACATCTAAAACAAGACATCTTATCAATTGACTTCTTATGAATGCCCTTTGACTTTGGTGTCTCACTAGATTCAGTTTCTTTCTTCTCAACTACTGTGATCACTTTCTCTTTCTGATTATTAACTTCAGGTTTAGCTTCTTCTACAATTTTTTCATTAGAAGACTGCACAAACTTGACTTTCTTAATCGTAACGTTATTAGTAGTCACCTTAGTTGATTTATCCTTATCAGATTCAAATACAGTTTCAGCTGCTACCTCTGACTCAACTAGTTTATCAGTTTTATCCTGAGGCTGAGGCACATAATTATTGTCAAAAGGTGGAGGACTCTCTTTATAACCTAAACCTGCTGGTTTCTTAGACTGAGCATCTAAGATTTTCCCTAGATTCAGTGATGAGTTCCTAAACTTTTCTAACTTACTATTTACCTCTGCAACTTTTAGTTTTGATTCAGCTAGCTCTACCACCTTAATCGTAAGTTCTTTGGTTAAAGCCTCAACATGCTCATACATCAGTTCTATCCTGACACATTGCTCACTTAATTTGTCTTTTAGAACAACAACATCTTGAGCATCTGCTTTCAGCTTATTCCTAAGATCTTCTTTAATATCTAGGAGACTAGCATTATCTGATTTTAAGGATTCTATTTGAGCTAGTTAATTTGTTATTTGTTTCTAGAACTAAATTCAATATATCATTGGAAGAAGCACATAAAACGCGTAAATCACGGAATGTAGAAAAGTTCAGAATTACCTTTTTTGTGATCCGATTCAACGTTCGCCATTTGTGCGCCACACTCCAGAATGGTCTGATTGTCTGACTTTTCCACCAACACAGGACTTGTATCACTCTGTTCATTGTCCACTGTGACTTCCTCTGCTCCGACATCCCCTGTCTCTGTCACTTCAGCCATGAAGGCTCTAGCGTTCGACTCAGGATGTGAACTCCAATCATACGTCCCATCAAGCTGTCTGTCCGATGATACGTTTGTTAACAGGCCAGCGATGTTCGCTTGATTACCCAAACTACCAGATTGATATCTTCCCTAAGATTGATTCTGATAGTTTTCAACTTTGGGTCTTTGACATTCTCGTGCAAAATGACCTAATCCTTGGCAGTTATAACACTTGACCTTGGATTTGTCGAACCCAATCTTACTGTTTCCCACATTCAGATTTCTGCCTGTTCGCTTCATGAACCTTTTCACTCGCTGACTAACCATGGCCAGATTTCTGCCTGTTCGCTTCATGAGCATTTCCTCCAAATCATTAGGATCCACCTGATCATAGTTCTCTTCCCATAATGCATGATCATTTATTTTTCCTTGTACACAATTTCCATATGCTGCAACAAACGAAGCCAAAAGATTCAGATGAGTTTCGGTTGATTGTGCACTCATAGGCATCTTTGTGTATTGTTGAGAAGTGGATGTTGAGGGAATTGGTTTATCTTCCGGTTTAGAATACCCTAAGAAAGCCCGACTTGTTGTTTCTTCTATGTCCACTGGAATAGACGCTTCACCCGTGAAGAAAGCTGTAGCTGTTTTCAGTTCGCTCGCGACAGAAGGTTTTTACTTTCCAAAATAGATCTCTGGATCTTGGACTTTATCATATTCCCTCTCTTTCTTAAGTAACTGAAAGTTGTAAGCCCTCAGCGTACCAATAACTCCTTCGAGTGTAAGAGTTTCGAATTTTTATTCATCATGCTTGATAAGCGCTGTGTACATTTCCCACTTCGCCAGTAAAGCATCAAGAAGTTTTTCTATCTTCTCAATTTCACGATACTCGACATCGTGATTATCCAACTCTGTCAAATGGTAGAACCTTGTAATCGTCTCATCCAGCTTTTCGGTTTTCAATGCTTTGAAAATTACGAACTGCTGTTTTAGCATCTCTGTCCTACCTTTACGAACCCTCAGGTTACCCTCACACCTCTTCTCGAGAGCATCCCGTAGCTCTTTAGAAGCACGATGGTTCCATAAAGTGTGCAGAATCTCCTGAGGTAGTGCCATGCGAATAATTGAAAAAGCTCTGTTCTTGTCCTCATACAGTTTCTTGTCATCATCTTTCATCTTCTGATATGTCAAGACTCTCTGACGGCCCTCAAACTCCTGAGTAGGTGGAATGTATCCCTCATCGATACAGATCCACATTCGCATGTCGTTGAAACGTGCGAAGTCAGCAAGCCTATCCTTCCACCAGTAGTAATCTTCCAACCTCATCAGTTTTGGTGGAGAATTTGCCTTGCCAACCTCGTGGTCCATTTCAAAAAACTTTTGCAAACTAGTCATCCTTTCTAAACTTTTTGTATTCGAACTTAGGTAACTTAATTAAAAATTAATTTAAAATTAACCCTTTCGAACTTAGGTAAGTTCGAACTAGTTTAAGATTAAATTCGTTTGAAATTAAATTCGAAATTTAGTAAGTTCGAAATCAACAAATTCGAAGGTCTGACAAGTTTGAGATTTCTGCCAAGTTCGAAGTCTGACAAATTCGAATGCTAGCAAGTTCGAATCTCAGCCAAATTCGAAAGAAATCCTAAATCAAGTTCGTGAGCAGCCTATTTTCTGACAAGTATGAATTTTTAGACAAATTCGAACAAACCCTAATACCCCCTATGTTCGAGCGCCGCAAGTTCGAAAAACGGCCAAAAGTTCGATTTTTTTAAAGTTTCAGTTTAAACCAAAGTTTTTAGGACTAAAAACTATGATTTCGACTAAAATGATGAACTAATGTGAACTTTTCTCTGTTATCTTGCTTGTATAACTAGAAAAACTAACCAAAGATGTGATTTGTCCGTCCAAAAACACCAAGAAACCAAGAATGTTGATTATGAACACGAAGAACACTAAGAACACCCTTATGTCTCTGATACCACTTGGAAGGTCACCTACCTACGGATATCCCTATTGTTCAAGCATGATATTTTCGAACCAATCACTTCAGCAGGGTACGGTATGCGGAATCCTCGTTAGCGGTTTGACGGATAGATCACTCACACGAAACACAGAGACACACACGATGATAGACGCACACTAGAACGCCCCGACACGTGATTCTCTCCAAGAACACAGACAAAAACCTCTGCAAGTTTGTAATCGCCTTAAGCCTTAATTCTCTGCAAAAGTTCTTAATTAAAACGGATTAATACTTAATTATAACCCCCTGATTCGAACTTGCCTTGGACAAGTTCGAGAAGGCCCAAGCCCACGAACTTGTCCACCATAAGTTCGAATCAGGCATTTGAACTTATTCTAGAACTCGTCTTTGAACTTGTTCTAGAACTTATGTTTGAACTTACCTTTGAACTTATGTTTGAACTTATCTTTGAACTTATGTTTGAACTTATTGTAAAACATCAATTACAATTAAGTTCAAACATATATACAATCAATAACAAACATATATCAAACTTGTATTAATATGCAATTACGAACAAATTGACTATTACACAATATCGTCTACACTTAGACTGCTATCGTCACACAGCACTAACATTGGGTAGTTGTTGGATTATGTATCGTGGCTATGTAATAGATTAGTGACCTTATGCCTTATTATATTTGTTTTAAACTTATTGTAAAATAATCCTAACCTCTGTAATGACTTAAATTCCGCACTTTATTAGTTCTATCTTAGTTGTGATTGATGCTGTATTGCTCCTTGGGACCTAGTCGTTTAGGACTGCCCCATAAGGGAAGGTCTTGACACAAAAGATGGTGGGAAGCTTTGAATCCGAGAGCATAGTCCTTGCTGCTTCAATCAAAGTCATGTTTTTACGTTTTGCCAACCCATTTTGTTGTGGCTCATATGGTGCACTAAATTGATGCACTATGCCTTTGGTTAGACAATATACACCAATTACTGCATTTTTAAATTCTGTTTCGTTATCACTTCTGCTACGTTTTACCCTTTTCCCGTACGAGTTCTCAACTTGGTCTAAGAACCCAATCAGCGTGGCTACTGTCTCGTCCTGTGTACCTAGAAAGAAAACCCATGAAATGATGAGTAATCATCAGTAATAACTAAACGGTACCAACTCCCACCTATACTCCTTTTGTCGATTGGACCGAAGAGATCCATATGCAGCAAATCGAAGGTGGAAGCTATTGAGTTCTGAGTCTTTGATTTGTGTGACTTTTTATTTTGTTTTCCCTTTTTGCACGGTACACAATTAGCTTCAAACAGACAACTCTTCAATGGAACACCTTTCACGAGGCCATTTTTCATGATGAAATTCATCTTCCTTAAGTGCAAGTGTGCCATACGTCTGTGCCACAGCAAAGATTCGGACTCTGAAGTTTTTGATAGTAGACAAATGAAACCCATCGATGAATCTGCTACCGACATGTCCATCATGTACAGATCATTCACCCTTGAAGCTCTCATCATAATCCACTCTTCAGGTATCTTGAATCCCGGCTTTAGCACTAATGCTTCCTTATCGGTAAACAGGACTGAATTTTATTTATCACAGATCTGAGAGACACTAATGAGATTGTGATCAAGTTTATCTACATAGTATACTTGATCAAGTGTGATCGTCCCATTTGTAACTACTCCTGTTCCAGTGATATTGCCTCCTTTATTCCCAGCAAATGAGACAAACCCCTTGTTCCCACCCTTGAAGTCCGTCAGTAGACTCCTTTCACCAGTCATGTGACGAGAGCAACCACTGTCTACGATCCATTTGTTGTTAAGACTTGTACTTAACTAATGCACATGAAAGAAAACAAATTAGTTATCATGGGGAACCCAAGTTATAACATACTTGGTAATATCATTCTCGTCCACATACTTGAACTCTTTCAAATACCTATCTCTCCTTTCAAGTCACTTGGGTTTTTGATTAAGAACCTGTTGTGGAGCTGAGTGATTAATGTTCACTCTTGGCCTTTGGGTTTTCATTTGCTGTGGAGCCCTAGAGTAACTTTGGTTATAGTGCATTTCATTATGGTAACCCTAGGCTCTACCTGGTGTCTGATGTCTGTTAGGAGTATGTGACGTAACTGAAGTGTAACTCCTCTTAGGGGTAATATTCATAATGACAGGTTGTGGTCCAGACCTTGATTGACTAGGGACTCTATTCGGTGAATTTGTCCTAAGCCCTTCATTCTGTCTGATTGACACCGGTATTTGTTTAGCACCTACTCGTGTTGTTGCATTTGAGTTCTTCTTAGAATTTTGAAAACTACTTGAACTTGCAATACTAGGTAATGATTTAAGGTTTGCGCTTCTGGCATCCGTACAGTAGGGTTAGACTCTGGCTTCTTATAAGGACAACTAGAAGCAACGTGACCTTTTTCATGACATCTAAAACAAGACATTTTGTCAATAGACTTCTTATATGCACTCTTTGACTTAGGAGTCTCGATAATGTCCTGTGCTTTTGTTTCAGCTACTGTGTTCAACACCTCTTGGTTATTATCACTCACAGCTTTTGCCTCTTCTAGTTTTGCTCCACTTGCAGACTGCACAAACTTAACGGTTTTCTTAACCTTAAGGATTGTTGTTGACACCTTAGTTGTTGATGCCTTATCAGTCTCGGTTACTTTTACTTCCTCTGATTCAACCTCTTCATTGGTCTTATCCTGAGGGAGAGGCACATAGTTACTATTGAATGGTGGAGGTACATCCTGATATCCTAGGCCCACTGGTTTCTTAGTTTGTCTTTAGGAGACTAAGATCTTGCCTAAGTTCAAGGAAGAGTTCCTAAACTTTTCAATCTTACTATTAGCCTCAACAACTTTAACCCTAGACTCTGCTAATTCTTTATCTTTTAGGGAGATCTCTTTGGTCAATTCCTCTAAATGCTCATAAATTAGCTCATTCTAAACACATTGCTAACTCAATTTGTCTTTTAGAGCTATTGCATCCTGAGCATCGGCTTTCATCCTAGCCCTAAGATCTTCCTTAATATCTAACAAACTAGCATTTTCTGATTTTAAGGATTGGATTTGAGCTCTCATGGTTGCATGTGATTCTACCACTAGGTTCAATTTATCATTTAACGTAGTACATATAACACATATATCATGAAATGTAGAAAAGTTAAGAGATACATTTTTTCGATCAGATTCCACGTTGGCCATTTGAGCTGCAAACTCTAGAGTGGTCTGCTCCTCAGATTTCTCCGATACCAAAGAATTTGTATCGGACTGCTGGGTGTCCTCCTTTTCTGCTTCAGCTCCGCTATCAGTCTTAGTTACCTCAGCCATAAAAGCTCTGGCATTTGATTCCGGAAGCGAACTCTAGTCATACGTACCGTCTAACTGCTTGTTAGAAGATACATTCATAAGTAACCCAGCTACTGAAGCTTGATTCCCTGAACTACCGGAATTCTGTCGCCCCTGATTCTGATAGTTCTCAACCTTTGGCCTTTGACATTCTCTAGAAAAATGTCCTAACCTTTGACAGTTGTAACACTTCACCTTTGACTTATCAAACCCAACATTATTACTTACACTTAGGTTCCTCCCAGTTCTCTTCATAAACTGTTTAACCCTCTGCATGACCATAGCTAGTTGCCATTGCATGTCCATTTGCTCTAATTCGTCTGGATCTACCTGATCATAATCCTCCTCCCATAGAGCTGGATCGTTGATCTTACCCTGAATGCAGTTGCCATATGTTGCTACAAATGAGGCTAGAAGGTTTAGATGCTCCTCAGCTAATTTAGCACTCATAGGCATTTTGGTATAACCTTGAGAGGTTGATCCTGAATCATGTGGTTTATCTTCCGGTTATAAGAACCCTAAGAAAGCCCTACCACTAGATTCTTCAGCTTCAACTGGTATACCTTCCTCTTCTCCAGAAAAGAACGGAGTAGCCCCCGACTTTAGTTCACTAGAAGTTGATGATTTAGATTTCCCGAAGTACATTTCAGGATCCTGTAGTTGATCAAATTCCCTATCCTTCTTTTGTAACTTAAAGTTATAGGCCCTAAGTGTTCCAATTACTTCTTCCAAAGTAAGAGTTTCCAATTTTTCTTCATCATGTTTTATCAGCGTAGTGTACATCTCCCACTTTGCTGGTAATGCATCAAGAAGCTTTTCAATCTTTTCAGACTCTGGATACTCAACCCTGTGGTTATCTAGCTCTGTCAAAAGGTGGTAGAACCTTGTGATTATGTCATCCAAGGTCTCATTCTTCAGCCCTTTGAAGATAGCAAACTGTTGTTTAAGTAATTCCGTTCACCCCTTCCTAACTCTAGGATTTCCCTCATACCTTTTTTCCAAAGCCTCCCACAGTTCTTTAGAGGTTCGGTGATGTTTAAAGGTGTGCATACTATCCAACGGTAATGCCATTCTAATCTATGATGGAGCTCGATTCTCAGCCTCATAAACCTTCTTGTCCTTATCTTTCATATGTTGATAGGACAGAACCTTCAATCTGCCCTCGAGCTCTTGTGTTGGGGAATGTAACCTTCATCAATGCATATCCACATATGCATATCGTTGAAACGGGCGAAGTCAGCAAATCTATCTTTCCACCAGTAGTAGTCTTCTATCTTCATTAGCTTCGGTGGTGAATTGGATTTTCCCACTTCATGTTCCATTTCCAAAAACTTATGCAAACTTGACATTCTTGCAAAACTTTTTGTTCATGAAACTTAACTTATTTAATTTTTAAAATAAATTTGAAACAAATCTTACGAACTTAATTAAGTTCGTATAATTTTAAGTTTAAAATTTGTTTTCAAAATTAATTTCATTTTAAGGTTAAGTTCGAGAACAACTAAGTTCGAAGAACTCAAGTTCGTGAAACCCTAAATTGAAACAGTCAAGTTCGTGGATGGCTAAGTTCGAGATTCTGACAAGTTCGAACCTAGAAAAATTCGTGAAACCCTAATCAGTTAACTTCGAATATCTGACAAGTTCGAGAATCAAACAACTTCGAATCCCTGACAAGTTCGTGGAACAAACAACTTCGAAGCCCTAACAAGTTCGTGGAGGAGCGTGTGTTAAGTTCGAGAAACCCTAAAACACCTTCTAAGTTCGAGTGCCGCAAGTTCGTGAAACGGCCAAAAATTTGACTTTTTCAACATTTCAGACTAAATCAATGTTTTTAAGATTAAAAACAATGATTCCTACTGAAAAATTGAACTAAGATAAATATTTGCGAAGGAAATTGCTCAAAAAACACTGAAAACTTCGAAAAACACGTGATTATCCGTAAGAACGCCAAGAAACCCTATGAATGTTCAACAAAACGTGATGAACACGAAGAACATACAAGATTGGCTCTGATACCGCTTGTAAGGTCACCACGTCTACGGATCGGATCAAGGCGCGACGACGTCCAACGAGTGCGGAATGCTCGTTAGACGCTTAATGGATCAATCACGCCCGAAACACGGAGCCGAACACAATGCTAGCCGATATGATACCGACCATACACGATGTATTGCTCCTGAAACTCTCTGAAATTGCTTCTAGTTTGTACGTGCACAAAAACAAACTCTGAAATCGTATTTCTCCTAATGTCACTGAAATTACTAAATAAGTTCATAATATAACACATAAGTTCGTGTAAGGCCCAAGCCCACGAATTGACAAGTTCAAGCCCAAGCACATACGAACTTAGGCCAGCTAAGGTCGTACGAACTTGTGTGACTTAAGTTCGTGGCCTATGCCTTTAAGAACTTATTCTCACATCAAGAACTTATCTTCACAATCATGAACTTAACATGCAAATGTAGACATCATACACAATCATGAACCATCACACATGACTTGTATTAATAAAGCCTTATCTATTACATA
Source organism: Centrapalus pauciflorus (assembly GCA_020465985.1). NCBI lineage: Eukaryota > Viridiplantae > Streptophyta > Magnoliopsida > Asterales > Asteraceae > Centrapalus > Centrapalus pauciflorus. Next base: position 196,262 of record JAANYP010000661.1, on the reverse strand, counting down.
TGACTATCTATTACATATCTAGACTGCTATCAACACACAAGATGTACCAACACATTTGCCCGCAATATTCCTCGAATGAGTAAAGCGTTTGAAACCCGACCCATTTCTTATTCCTTCTTTCCCCACTTTTAATTTAGAATAGCCCAACTAGAAACAAACAGAAGCCCAAAAAATTTAAAACATATAAAAAAAAATTCACACACAGGAAATTTTTTTTTAACACAACGTTACCCTCAAGTTGTTATCAGACGTAAAAACTCCCCTACACTTCAGCACATAAAAAATTAGATACAAAAAAACTAAGTAGGCTCCTCCTGCACAAGACAAAACAAAATCAATTAAGTGTCATAGAAATCAATACTATTTAAGAAGACGACATTAACTAAAATTATATCAAATATAAAATTAAAATTGTAGAATTATATTTTGTAAGAAGTGAATGTTAAAATCTAACGATTTAGCATACCTAATTTGTATACCAAAAAATTAAAATGTTTTTCATCTAACACTTTGGAAAACAAAAAGCTAACTGATATTCAGTGGATACAAAATATAAATCAACATTTCCATTTTTAACATGATCTTTTATAAAATGGTATCGTATGTCAATGTGCTTGGTTTTAGAGTGTTGCACCAGATTTAATGCGATAGCAATTGCACTCTGACAATCACAATAAATGGATATCTTTTGTGGTGTAATCCTATAATCTCTGAGTTGGCTCTTCATCCACAGCACTTGAGAACAGCGGGAAGAGATAACTACATACTCTGCCTCTACTGTTGACAATGACACGCAATGTTGTTTCTTGGATGACCGACCAGCAGACAGGTTTAATACAAAGAAATTGAACTGCGCCCGATGTATTCTTTCAATCCATTTTGTCTCCTGCCTGATCAGCATCAGAGTAATCTGTCAATGTGAAAGTTGATTCAATAGGATACCATAAACCGAGATTCGGGGTATCTTTCAGACACTTAAAATCCTTTTGGCAACAACCAAATGGGATTCCAATGGATTTGTCTGATATCGTGCATAAACACATGTAACGAACATAATACAGGTCTACTTGCCATTAAGTACATTAATGACCCAATTATTTCTCGATAATGAGTAACATCTACATGTTTCCATAAATGTCCTCATCCAGTTTAGATTTTGAATCAGGAGCCATGGGTGTTTTCATTGGGGTACTGTTACTCATGTTAAACTTTTTCAACAATTCATCAATAAGTTGTCTGACTTGTAACCCCAGAAAGAAAATGATTTCACCTATCATGCTCATTTCAAAATTTTGAGACATAAAAAACGCAAGCTTTTTGCAAATTTCTGGATTTGTAGACCCTAATATTATATCATCTACATGTATTTGAATAACGATAATGACAGGTCCTTGACGTTTAATGAAAATGGTAGTATCATTTGCACATTTATTGAATCCATATTTAATAAGGTAGAAGGTTAATGCATCATATCAGGCTCTTAGGGCTTGTTTAAGTTCGTACAGTGATTTATCAATATATATATATATATATATATATATATATATATATATATATATATATATATATATATATATATATATATATATATATATATATATATATATATATATATATATATATATATATATATGTGTGTGTGTGTATATATATATATATATATGATCAGGCATTGAAGGATCCACAAACCCTTCTGGCTGATATGTGTATACCTCTTCTTTTGGTTCCCCATTCAAAATGTCTTTTTCACATCCATTTGATACACCATGAAATTCTTGTGAGCCGCAAACGCTAATAACATCCCAATTGCTTCAATTCTTGCAAAAGGGACGAATGTTTCGTCATAGTCTATCCCTTGTTGTTGACTGTATCCTTTTGCCACAAGTCTTGCTTTGTTTCGGGCAACCACACTGTGTTCTTCCTTTTTATTCTTAAAGACCTACTTTGTGCCAATGATAGATTTGTCTTTTGGTTTTTCAACCAATCTCCATACCCTCAACCTTTCGAATTGATTTAACTCCTCTTACATGTCTACAATCTAATCAGAATCCTGAAGAGCCTCTTTGACCGTCTTTAGCTCAATGTTGCTCAAAAAATTTGAGAACAAACATTCATTAATTGTAGCTCTTTTGGTTTGGATTAAAGCAGAAGGATCTCCAATGATATTCTCTGGAGGATGATCCATTGTCCATTTGAGTACATCAGGATAAGGTTCATGTTAACCTTGGTTCGGTTCTAAGTCAAGATAGAGTTGTCAGTGAGTAGATTCCAAAACATTTGGAATCACAGGAGCAATTGGGGTTTCAGACGTAGATATATCAAATTTTCTATGGGTGAGTTTAGAATTTTTGGAGCTGTTGACTGTTGAGCACTTTCAGAAGGATCTGCTACAGGTGTAGACATATCCTTTGAATTAATTGATATTTGAACAGAATCACCAAAAATCTCAGGTGTTCACCGATCAGTGATGACTACATGATCTTCAAAAACCATGTTGGAAAGCATATCATATGACTCAATAGTAGGCTTTTCTAGAACAATCTTCATAAAAATTTTCAAACAAAATATTAAGATCATTCGCGTTATCATGAACTTCTGACGTCATCTTAGAAGTTTTCTGTTGAAGTGTAATCCTGAATTGGCTTGTCCAGGAGTCATACAATGCCTTCATCAAATTTGACATTGACGCTCTCGTTGAAAGTTTTAGTGCGCTTGTTGTAGACCCGGAAAGCCACCGATTCTTTTGAATACCCAATAAAAATTCCTCCATCTGCTTTCTTAATAAATTTTCCCAGATTGTCTATAGCATTCAGAATAAAGAACCTGAATCCAAAGACATGGAAAAATTTTACATTAGGAATTCGTTTATTTATCAATTCATATGGTGTCTTTCCAAAGCGTTTATTGACAATCAATTTGTTCTGGGTAAAACATGCAGTAGCTACAACTTCGGCCCAGAGGAATAACGACATATTAAAATAGGCTAGGATCGTCCTTGCAGATTCAACAAGACTACGATAGCGACGTTTGATCACACCGTTCTATTAAGGGGTACGAGCAGCAGAAAATCGATGAGTTATCCTTAAAGAATTAAGAAAAATCTCCAATGACTTGTTCTTAAACTCAGTACCATTATCAATTCTAATGGTCTGAACGGTTAGCTGTAGCTTCACTTAAATTCAGCGCAGAAAGTCAATTATTGTTTTTGTAGCTTTAGACTTAGATCTCAGAAAGAAAACCCAAGTGTATCTTGAGTAATCATCGACGATTACTAGGACATACTTTTTCTCATTAATGCTCAGTACTCTCATCGGTCCACATAAATTCGTATGCAGAAGCTCTAGAGGTTTTGTTAAAGAATGTTCAACTTTCGATTTGTGTGAAGCTCTTACCATCTTCCTTTTCTCACATGCCGCACACAATTGCTCTGTCTGAAATTTGAGAGTTGGTAGGCCTTTAACTAACCCTCCTTTTGCAAGGTTATTCAAATCCTTGAAGTTCAGGTGATAAATTCGACGGTGCCATAACCAGGATTCTTTCGTAGAATCCTTTGACAGAATACAGACATCTTTTTGCATCTTCATATTGGCCAAATCAATAAAGTACAGATTCGTCTTTCTTGCTCCAGCAAGGATTATCATTCATTCTCCAGATCTAATACTACATCTATTTGCTGAAATTGACTTCTAACCCTTTATTGCACAACTGTCGTATACCAAACAAATTATGACCCAAAAAATCAACATAGAAAACTTTTTGGATATCGATCTTGTCATATTCTAAGCTCCCATAGCCCCTAATCGGACAGAACAGATCATTTCCAAATCTTACTGTCCCACAGAATTTATCTACAAAATTCGTGAGTGTGTCTCTATGACCGGTCATGTGGTTGGAGCATCCGAAGTCAAGGTACCATACGTGACTTAATTACAAAACGCACTAAGTAGTGAGATACCCATTTTAGAATGGGTCCTTTGGAGCTAGGTAATTCACGCGGTTCTACGTCAATTACAAAATCATTAGATTTTGGAACTTCGGGAAACCACTTCTTAACAATTTTCTTGGGTATCCACTTTTGAACAGTTTGTTTTAGAACTAATATTTAAGTAAATTTCGTTGGAACCCACTACTGTTTAGATTGGGTACCTTGCCCTTTGCTATCCAAACATGTATATTTGACATATGAATAGATTTGGCAGGTAAAACTTGACGTTTAATTGAATTGAACTTCAACAATTAAATCAGTACGAGTGTACTAGTTACATGATTTAGCTACTTATCTATTATAGACATGTTCCGCATGATTAACATGATTTTTCACTAACATCTTAGTGCTGTTAGTAACACTATTCACTTTTTTCTTCCACTCATTACATTTTAAACTCTTTTCTTTCTTGTCGATTATCGACTTCTTTCTAGTCTGCTTCTTTTTCCATTCTTGCTTGATAGTACGTTTTATAGAATTATCTGACATAAATGAACAATTGAAATTAGACGAATCAGAGTAAAATCTTCTTTCCATCATTTGGTCTTGAACTTTTGGTTTTTGTAACCTTTGAAGTTGATAATTCTCCTTTTTCAAATCACTATTACAAAAGGAATCTAATGCGACACTTTTGATGTAGCACTTATGAAAAATGTTGCTTTTATTATAAATTTAGTTATAAAGCAACACTTTTACGACAAATGTTGCATATAATTATTTAATGCAACACTTTTTTTAAAGTGTTGCAATTTTTATTAAAAAAATGTAACACTTTTTTTAAAGTGTTACAATTTTCATTGAACACTAACAATATTGCGTGTTGGCTTTGTATGTTTCAGGTACGTTCTTTTGGAATATGCAAAGTCATGTGTACAGCTTGCAAAGATGATGAAATGAAGCAACGACCTCATATGAAAGAAATTTCAAGTTTAGATTTTAAGATTATACGTTTTGGGATTGTAATCGACTCTTTTTTGTGTTGCTTCTACATTTCGTTGTGTTACTTTGTGTATTAGAACATGCTTTTGTTGGAAAACAATTTGAATGATATTGTCTATTATTAATTCATATTATAGAATTTGGTATTATATGAATATAAATATTACAAATCAAGATATAAATTTATTGTATTTGTATTAAATGAAAAAGAATAAGAAAAGTGTTGCAATAGAGCATAAATATTGTCACATATATTTTGTTAAAAGACCATAAAAGTGTCACATTTGATATATAAAGTGTTGCCATAGCTTAATGACGATAAATCATAAAGTGTTGCATTAGAATGTAAAAAGTGTTGCATCTTAAAAGTGTTGCAGTTATAAAATATATGCAACATTTTTAAAATGTGTCGCATATTTTGAGAAAAGTGTCGCTTTAGACCTATGGCGACATTGACTAATGTGGCATCTGATAAAGTGTCACATTAGCCCTAGTGCAACACTTTTAAGGCCTAATGCAACAATTTGTCGCTGTTACATTACGGTTATTTTGTGTAGAAGGAATAAAGACAACTTTTTCTTTATCTGTTTTGAATTGGTAACAGTATTGTATTTATCCTTAAATTTCAAAATAGGTGATGAAACCGGTTCAACATATCTAGTTGTCCCTTAGTTTGGGAGTAGTAGATTTTTCTTTCAAAATATCTAGTTGTCCCTTAGTTTTGAATGCTTCATTAGAATGTAGAGGTGTAATGAAATCGTCAATCATGAGAAAAAGCACATCAAGTGGACAAACCTTCGAATTCATAAACTGATCAAAATCTTCTTCAGAGTTTACGGTGTCAGCAAGGGCTGAAGTTGTTATTTCTAAAGATTTGTGAACCGATTGACATGATGTCCTAGACAGTTCTTCAAGTTTTATTTCTAACCCTTGTATTACAGCTTGGAGTTTAGCTTTTTATTCATCAAAAGTTTGAATTTTAAATTCAAGATCAGAATTAATCTAATCAAGAATCGAATTTGGAATATATGTCTTTTGAGAAAAAAACTTTAGTTTCCGTTAGATCCTTATTAGAATACGTCTGAGTTGGATCTTCAGGTTTTGGTGGCTTCTTATAAATTTCATTAAGAAGGTTATAGTCCAAATTATTTTTCATTTTATCATCTCTCAATCATTTCAGATCTTCCCTCGATCCAACTTCCTGAGAAGCGTTTATAAAGACAATTGTTAATCCTAAGTTCATGTCCTATGTATCATATAATGTTGGTGAACATGAAATTGCTTTTGTATGGTACTTAGGATTTTCACAACCAACTCTAGCTTTTGAGTTATAAAATTCAATTTCTCTTGGTTGGTTTAAATGAATTATTTGATCTGCTTGACATCTTTTCAAGAATTCATCCTCTAAGGTTTTAATCCTTTCATAAAGTTTAGTTCATTCCTCAAAGATAGAATTATATCTTACTGAATAATTAACATTCTCTAATTCAGCTAATTTAAGTTTCTCATTTATGTCATTAATTGTGTTACTAAGTTTATCATTTTCAAGTAGAACTTGATATTCAGTAATCAACAACAACAAATATGGATTCAACAATTAAGAACAGGATTAGAACAACAACTAACCGAATGATTTAATATATGATGAGGAATTACAATGTGGTTTCTTGAAAGCACAAACTTCTATGTTGACCTAGCCTTACACAATGTGAATATTCGTGCAACAATCAATTGCTATAGTACCCGTATCCTTCTATTTATATACATTACAAACTATTGAGAAATTACAAAATAGACTCTAGACTTATTACATTCATAAACAAAGATAATTCCCAACAATTTTCCCCCTTTTATGAATGATAATCAGTCTTTAATCTTTAAGTCCCAACTTCATCTCAAACCTTCTGATGCTCAATCTGTTACTCAGTCTTGACTCAATCTTCGAAACAAAAGCTACCATCATTTTTCTATCACCTGAACTTATGCCTCCTTTCTTCGATTGAAGCTTTGCATCAAACCTTCTGATGCTCTTTCTGTTACTCAGTCATCACGTTCTAAAGAGTACCATCACAATACTTATTTAGTTCAATAATCCGCATGGCTCTCTTCTTTTGATCCTTGTCTTTGTAAATAACCACTGGATGCTTGGCAAGAACGACTTGATACTCTTTCAGTCTTTCCATGTTTTTTATAAATCGGTTCGGCGCGGTGATATTTATTCTTCTCATCCCTCTCTCAACTCCAATCTGTAAATCGTGTATTGACATAAGTACCAACTTTGTGTGCGTGAAATGGAATAACACTTTAAGTGCAAATCGGCAATATTCTTCTCTCTTATTGTTGGAAATTTTTATAGTTGATGAAAATAATAAGTCTAGGGGTCTTATTGTAATTAGTTAATAGTTTAACCTTTTTGTATAAATAGAAAAAAGGTTGTATAGAAATAGTACAGATCGTACATTCTCACTTTTGTACGGAAATCATTGTACGTATTAGGTCAACAGTGCTCTCATTCTTCATTTTGTAGTTTCCACATTTGTGCAATCATAATCATTTAGTTAGTGTTTCTTGATTGTTGTTTATTGGTTGATATTGGTTTGTGATTGATTAAATAGGAATATCACTTATTCCGACACAACTCATCAAAGAGATCTTCAACATCAATCAAATTTATCTTAAACAAATTTGATTCACCGAATACATGAGTCCTTCCGTTAGCTCTTGTTATTGTGAAAGTAGGATAGAAGACATTAACAAACCTATCTTTCTCCATTCTAATCAGCTCAGCAATCCTGTGTTCACTTCTGATGTCTTCAATTGGTTGTGTCTTGTTCTGCAGTAAATGTGCGTAGTTCACAAGATTTGGCATATCTGGTTCCATCACTCTAAAAGCTACAAAAAAAGAACATGGAGTATGTTTCTTTCAGAATATCTTCTTCTATAAATAATCTTCCAAAAATGGAAGCTTATTTTTCTTCCTGACAAAATCTGCATTCTTCTTTTCAGATAGCATCAGCTTCTTAACCTTCTTCTTTCTTATCTCATCTTCATTCAATAAACTTAACATATCATTTATCTCTTTTCTACTTCTTCTTGAACTGCATATCTCAAATGATGTTGACGTTCTGATTCATCTGCCAAAATATAAATCTTGAAGAACTTTTCCATCAAATTAACTTCATTCAATACTTTAACTGATTCCGGCACCACATCACTAACCGGAAATGGATCATATTCTTCCTTAACTGTAACTGTAACTGCAGGCTTTTCAGCCGTTGGTGTTGGTTTATCATCTCTTAATATCTCCTCAATCAACTCCTCTTCATCAATTAATCTTTCAGCTCTCACATACTCCTCAGATAATTCAAATACTTCTTGCTCAGGAACATCAACATCTTTTTCAGCTTCTTCAATCCTGAATGCTTCTTCTTCTACTTCATTATCTGAATCATCATACTCTTAAAAATTGTAAATCTTAGATTGTATACTCAAAGGAACTGGAACATCTTCATAAAGAATCAATTCCAACTCACACTGCGCATCAACCGGTTTTTCAGTTGAGCCTCCTGCTTTTCCTGCACCTACACCTTCACCTCCAGTCTCGTTCTCATCATAAACAACCATTTGTAACTCTGTGTCTCCAAGCTTCCTCCTCTTCTCCCCCTCATGAGGAGCATCAACGGAGTCGTCATTCTCATGATCCTCATGTTTTCGTTTTAATCCTGAAGCTTGAGACTTACAAGTTTGCTCTATGACTGATAATCTTTCAGATAAAGAGCCTAGAGCAATAAAAACAGTGTTTTCTAACCCCAACATTCTTTCCATCATTTCATCAAACTGCTCAACACAGTAGTCACACAACTCATTGTTTGAAATTTGTGTTTCTTCTTCTTCAACTTCTGCTGTAGCTTTGTCTTTCAACAACCTTTGAATATTGGACATCCGATTCTTTATCTCAACATATTGATATGTCATTTGACTTGTAACTCCAGCAATTGCTTCATTTAACCTTGTTTCAGTGACAAAGGGTAATGTGCTAACTCCTGGGTCACGTAGACTTCCAGTTGTCACAATGGTTGAACTTGTAAAAAGCAGTTTATATGACCTGCTATCAGAGTTGGCATTTGTATGTCTCCGACAGGGATTCCAACTACTTCAAGTGAAGGAGCAACACATGCTTCCGACACTATTGTTGTTCTGACAGGGACACGAAGTCCTTCTGTACTTACTTTAACAAATGAAGTTGACTTGAGTAACCTAATCTGTATCAGTTCTACAACTGGTGCTTGAAGGAATGTACACTAGGGAAGTTGTGTACTAATTTTAATATCCATGGAATCCAAGTGATCCCAGGACAGCTCTTGTGCAATATCCCTATGTAAAAGTGAAACATCTCTTTGTTGGGAAGGAGATGAGTGGCTGGTGGGGTGTGCAATCGCCAGTGGGGTACTGGTTGCTTCGATGTCAACTCTCATAGGAGTGCTAACAATAGTCGTGGCTTCCCGGCTTTCTAGGTTTGAGCCTCCCTCAAAATCACACTCGTCATCTCATCAACTTCTGTTTCTGGTAAACGCTCAGTTTGAGAAATATCAACTCTTTCTCCAGCACCATCCAAATCATTATTATTGTCATCATCATCGTCATCCTCTCCTTCATTCCTACCTTTTGGTATGTTAGACAATGTTCGTTCTGAATCAGAATCATTCTCACCACCCCTCACTTCTTCAGCAGCAACCTCACTCTCAATAAGGTTTCCCTGTACGTCGACCCCTTGTTGACATACCTCCTCTCCTATATCTCCCTGGGTAGGAAATGTCGGTTCTTGAGTTTCCATAGGAGCATGGTCTATTCTTAAAACCTCACACTTTCAGCATTCACATCAGCATATTTGAGCAGAGACTCAAGAATTGGCATGACGTTGTCATTCGGATCATCCTGGACTCTATGCAAGCTCATCATCACGTAATCTGGACACTTCTGGGATTGTGACCTTTTAGGTATTTTCTCATTATCTCTCAATATTCCTATGATCAGAATCTGAATGAAACGTTGTAGGGGCACAAACTTCCTTGCTCTATTTGTAGTCTTCGCTAACACTACTTCTTTAAGATTTTCCCATATGCATTGAGCAAAGTCATAGTTCTTATTATATGCCACCTCATGAAATAACCTCAGACGGTGAACACGTCCTCGGTCAATACTAGTATGCTTAGAAGTCATACATTTGTTCAGAATGTATACCACTCTCCGTTCAGACCGTTTTGGTGAAACATTGAGCTCTTGGTCGGTGGTTTTGAGTAACCAAGGCTTATGAGATTATGGCAAAGTTGTTCGTCCGAAAGAAAATCTTTAAAATCATCAAGATCTGGAAAATTGACAGTATCGATGCGTGTAGGTAGAAATAGATTATGACGCAGTTTTGCAAGGGTGATTTTGGATTTGAACTGGTCAATGGTGACCTTGAAATGATGATCACCTATATCAGGCACAAATTTTAATTGTGTGTCAGGATTGATGTAATTAGATTTGAGGAATGGAGGGTTTGTATTTTAAAAGGTAACTGAGAGGGTGACCTTTCAGAATTTCGACAATCACTGGGTGGCTTACTATAATCGAATTTGGATCAAACCGGTGATTGTTATCAAGAAGGGTTTGACAATGTTTAGGTTTGATGAGTTTGGTTTATGGTATCGAGGATGATGGTGATGGTCTTGTTACTGAGGCTGATTTATTGGTTTTAAAACCAGAGTATGATTCGATGAGGAATGGGAGTCTGAAAAATTTGAGTTATGGGTGGGTGTTTGGGATGCCATTTGTTACTTGTAAAAATAGCAAACATGTTAGATATGTTAGGCAAACAAACTTAATCCTACAGATAGAGAAATAGAACATTTAAAAGGAAATGAGAAAAATATGCGTTACATTGTTTAAAGCATCGGGATTCTAGACAATAATATTAAAATATTATTGTTATGACTCCAAAGACAATCATTAAGAGACCAATGTTAATGTAACACATATTTTAAAATTTTATCTCGACAAATGTGAAATTTCTCTGAATAATTAAATTTTCCACACTTCAATTTTTTTTTTTTGAAAATTTGACCTCAAACTCAATATATACACGGACAAACTCGAAAGGAACATGAACATTCTTGGATGAAGTATGAATATACTTGAATAACACTGAAACAAACTCTGGTGACACTGTAATAAACTCGGTTAAAGTTATGTCAAACTCGGGTGACATGTGAGTAATCTTGGATAAAGCTTCATTAAACTCGAAATACTCACTGATTTTATCGGGTCAGGTTCTATCAAACTCGAACTAATCTTACACTTCCTCGATTGAAGTTATGTTAAACTCGAATGGACTAACATCAAACTCGGTTGAAAAGAACACTGACTGGAATGAGCCTTTGACCGAGTTTGGAAAACTGAAATGATTCTAAATCCCATTTATTCAAACTCGAATGAAGTTTAATGATTTCTCGGGTGATGTTTCAATCGAGTTTGAGAGTTTTAAAATTTTGTAAGTCCCAAGCTTTTCAAACTCGAAAGAAACTTAAAGTTTTCTCAAATGACTCTTTTCCGAACTCGGTTAAAATACAAGTTTTCTCGGTTGAAACATAAACCGAGTTTGAGAGTCTTAAGCTTTTCTAAGTCCTAAATTTTTTCAAAATCGAAAAACCATTGAAGTTTTCTCGAAAGCAGTTTATTCAAACTCGATAAAAACATAAATTTTCTCAAATGACTATATTATCGAGTTTGAACAACTAAAAATTTTCCAAGTCCCATTTCACTCTGAAATTTCAAAAATTTATTTTCAGGGACTTTTTGACCTCAAAACATTAGCAACTCGAAAAATCATTTTGAATAAATTTCTTTTACTGCATTTGTTCCAAAAACATCTTTAAAATGCTAAAAATACGATTTTCAAAAAGGTTCAAGAACTCGAAAAGTTCTTACTGAAAAATTGAAAGTAAATGTTGTTTGATGTATGATAAGACTTGAAATTTGATTTTCAAGCTTATATGAATATTATGCACATACATACTTTCATTAACAAGAATATTGAAGTACTTACAAATTTCTACTGAAATCTTGAATTCTAACACACAAAAGTTGATTGCTTCTTGATGAAGGAAAAACCGATAGAATTTGGAAAGGGTGGTGTTCAGTGGGTTTCAAAAAAAGTGAAATGAAATTTCAAATTCAAATTTAAACACATTTTCAAATCATACCCGGCCCAATTCTCCACTCTTTATCAATTCAGCCCATTTCATTCTTTTGATCAATAAAGCCCATTTACACAAAAAAAAAATAAAACAAAACAAAAAAAAAATTTACACAACTAAAAAAATAACAACACAAAAAAAGGTAAAAGAAAAACCAAAAAAAAAAAATAAGTAACAAAATAAAAATAAAATGAACTAAAGTAAACTAAAATAAATTAACTATGCTCCCCCTTGAATTTTGCAATGGTGCTCCCTCTCAGATGAATATCATCTTTTAAGCTTGCTCCCCCTTCAATGAAGCAGATAAAAATATCATATATAAAATATCAAATAAAATTTTATGTTTGCTCCCCCTGCACAATGATAACCCGATTCAGTTAAAATCTTGAAAATTAAAATATTTAAATCACGTGAGATTTACACAACAATTAAACCAATATGTATACCAAAAAGTTAAAGAGTTTTTCATCTAACGCTTTGGTAAACAAATCAGCGAGTTGATATTCAGTTGGTACAAAATACAATTCTACATTTCCACTTTCTACACGATCATTTTTAAAATGGTACCGAATTTCGATGTGTTTTGTTTTGAAGTGTTGCGCCGGATTAGAAGCTATAGCAATTGCGCTCTATGAATCACAATAAGATGGAATGTTCTGAGGTGTAAACCCGTAGTCACGTAGTTGGCTCTACATCCACAACACTTGTGAACATCATGATGATACAACAACATATTCAACTTCTGCTGTTGACAGTGACACACAGTGTTGTTTCTTGGATGACCAGCAGACAAGTTTATCACCAAGGAATTGAACTGCTCCTGATGTGCTCTTTCTATCCATTTTATCACCTGTATGATCAGCATCAGATAAGGCAGTTATTGTAAATGTTGATTCCCTAGGATACCACAAACCTATGTTCGGAGTACCCTTTAGATATCTTAAAATTCTTTTGGCAGCAGCCAAATGTGATTCTTTTGGATTTGCCTGATATCTATCACAGACACATGTAGCAAACATAAAATCAGCTCTACTCGCGGTTAAATACATTAATGACCCAATAATTGCTCGATAATGAGTTACATCAACAGGTTTCCCCGAAATGTCCTCATCGAGTTTTTATTTAGAATCAGGAGCCATGTGTGTTTTCATTGGGGTACTATTGACCATGTTAAATTTCTTCAACATCTCTTGAATATATTTTGACTGGTTGATGAAAATTCCATCACTCAGTTATTTAACCTGTTGCCCCAAGAAAAAATTGATTTCACCCATCATGCTCATTTCAAATTTTTGGGACATTAAAAATGCGAACTTTTTACAAAATTCAGTATTAGTAGAACCAAATATTATATCATCTACATATATCTGTATTACTATGACATATGGAACCTGATATTTAATGAATAGGGTAGTGTCCAATGCACCTTTGTTGAAGCCACAATTTAAGAGATAAAATGATAAGGCATCATACCAAGCTCGAGGTGCTTGTTTAAGGCCATACAGTGACTCGTCTAAAATATATACATGATCAGGCTTCGAAGGATCTGTAAATCCATCAGGTTTATATGTATATACTTCATCTTTTAACTCCCAATCCAAAACGCAATTTTCACATCTATTTGATATACAGTAAAATTCTTATGAGCGGTGAATGCTAAAAACATTCTAATGGCCTCTATTCGGGCAACGGGGGCAAATGTTTCGTCGTTATCTATTTCCTCCTACTGACTTTATCCTTTGGCCACGAGTCTCGCTTTGTTGCGAATGATAACACCAGGTTCATCTTTCTTGTTCTTGAAAATCCACTTCGTACCAATGATTGATTTGTCTTTCTGTCTTTCCACCAATCTCCAGACTCTCAACCTCTCGAATTGATTGAGCTCCTCTTGCATCGCTACTATGCAATCTGCATCCTGAAGAGCTTCCTTAACAGATTTAGGTTTAATTTTGCTAAAAAAATTTAAGAAGAGGCATTCATCTATGGTAGCTCTCCGGGTTTGTACAGAAGCAGAGGGATCACCAATGATGTTTTTAGGTGGATGGTCCCTTGTCCATTTGAAAGAATGAGGATAAGGTTGAAGTTGGTCTTGATTGGGATTCAAGTCCAGGTAGGGTAGACGGGTAATAGGTTCTGATGTTGATGCAATATCAACTAAGGTAAGGGACTCATAATTTTCAGTATTCAAGGGAGTATCATGAGATTCTATAGCTTAAGATTGTTGTACACTTTTAGAGGGAATGTGTACATTAGTTGTTGAAACATCTCCAGTATCTTCAGAAATAGGTTCATGTGAATGATATGAGATTACGACAGGATCTTCAGTAACCTTGTTAGGAACCAAACTAGGAACATCAGATTTCGTCTTATCAAACTAGTGTTCATAAAAATTTTCAAACAATTTATTTAAATCATTCATATCCTCTTTTAGCTCCGATGACTTCACAGAAGTCGTTTGTTTAGACTCGGGTCGCGAACTGGCATGTCCAGGAGCCATTACGATGCCTTCATCAAATTTAACGTTGATGGTTTTGTTGACGGTCTTTGTGCGTTTGTTGTAGACCCAGAATGCCACTGATTCTTTTGAGTATCTAATGAAAATTCCTTCATTAGCTTTCTGATTGAATTTTGCCAAGTTGTCTTTATCATTTAAAATAAAACACCTGCAACCAAAGACATGGAGAAATGTTATATTAGGAACTTGTTTATTAATCAACACATATGTGTTTTTTTTGAATCTTTAATTTATTGTTTATCTATTCTGGGTGAAACACGTAGTTGCCACAGCTTCAACCCAGAGGAACAGCGACAGATTTGAATATGCTAGCATCATCGTTGCATATTCAACAAGCGTCCGGTTTCGTCTTTCAACTACACTTTTTTGTTGAGGGGTACGAGCTGCCAAAAATTGATGCGATATCCCAAAAAAACTAAGAAATGTCTCTAGGGACTTGTTCTTAAATTCTGTACCATTATCAAATCTAATGGTTTGGACAGAAAGCTACAACTTGACTTGTATCTTGCGTATGAAGTCAATTATCGTCTCAGTAGCTTCAGACTTGGATCTCAGGAAGAACACCCATGTATATCTTGAATAATCATCAACGATCACCAAAACATACTTCTTCTTATTAATGCTTTGTACTCACATTGGCCCGCATAAATCCATATGAAGTAGCTCTAATGGCCTAGTTGAAGAATGTTCAACTTTTGATTTGTGTGACGCCCTCAACATTTTCCCTTTCTCACAGGCTGCACACAACTGCTCTTTTTGAACACAGAGAGTTGATAGACCTTTTACCAAACCTCCTTTTGCAAGGTTAGTCAGTTCTTTGAAGTTCAATTGGGTTAGACGGCGATTCCACAACCAGGATTCCTTTGAAGATGCCTTTGACAGTTGACACACATCCTTTTTCAGATTAATATATGCTAAGTCTATGGAGTACAAATTCGTCTTCCTAGTTCCAGCTAGGATTTCCTTCCCTTCCCTAGATGGTATGCTACACATATTTGCCTTAAAATTGAGTTCCAACCCTTTGTCACACAGTTGGCCAATGCTAAACAAATTGTGGCAAAGACCATCTACATAAAACCCCTTCTGAATGATGATATTTTCGTATTCCGGACTTCCATAGCCTTTGATCGGACAGAACTGATCGTTGCCGAATCTGACCGTCCCACAGAATCTGTCCACAGAATTAGTGAGGGTGTCTCGCTGTCCAGTCATGTGCTTGGAAACACAAAATAAAACGTTAGGTACCCACTTATAGTTATGTACTTTTGATTTCGGTAAATCATGTGGTATCACATCAGGCAGAGAAACAAATAATTTCATTGTTTTCGGAACCCACTTTTTAACAGTCTTCTTGGGTATCCATTTTTGTACAGTTCTTTTTGGAACTGATTTTGAAATTTGTTTCTTTGGATCCCTTTTCTGTTTAAAATTGGGAACCTTGTTCTTTGCTACCCATACATACATATTGACGGGCCGTCATTGTGACCCACAGATTTAGTCCTTAAATCCACTATTTTGCTTGAGAAGTAAGGGTCGAATCAATTGGGAGTGTGGTCGTAATTAGGATTCGGTTATTAGCCTTATAAGTTTATTGAAAGCACTTAAATTGTGAATTTGTGGATTTGAATGATTTGTTTAGAGTAAGGATTTGCCATTGCTTTGTAACTAAAATTAATGGCAAAATAACTAACGTAGTAGATAAACAATCAAGAGACGAATAACCATTCACTAATAACCACGACATAAGTATTACTCACTATAATTTCATGCAACGATCACATAGACATAATCAATTGCGCGACTAAATTAATCAAACATGTTTTAACCAATAACTCTCGGCATATCGTATGCAATATTAATACTTGTCTTAATCCCTAAGCTAATGGACTCGGCACAAATAATAGTACCACATTAAACTATCTTGCTTTTACCAATCAAAACATACAATCATAATCATAGCTGAATGCTTATCATTTGCATACACATAATAGATCTCATTTAATACAATTACATCAAAGCATGAGAAATTAAAGTAGAGTAAACTTAGCCATAGATCCTCCGCAAACGGTTAATGGGATTAGCCGCTCATCGTATGCTCCTCACAATCGTAGATCTGAGTCATTGAGTATTTTGGGAATCACCGTCTTCGTTCTCGTATCATAGATCCACTCCGGCAGGGCTTCGACACACTTTCACTCACGTCGGGACTCTCTCCAAGGCTGCCCCTCGACTTGTATTTATAGGGAGGTTGAGATTAGGGTTCCACAGGCTGTCAAACGCGTTTTTGCCCCGCGCCAGCGCAAGCTAGGCTAGGGTTTAGCTGGCATGCGCTGGAACGTATCTGGACAGTTGGGACTCTTTGTGGAGCGCAGGGTGGTGCAGGCCTGCGCCCCCTTCGGCTCGGTTTGCTCTGAATTCTCTCGAATTGCTTCTTTTCAATATATTGGCCCTGAAACACAAACTTGGAGTAATAATATGGGTTTTACGAAGTATCAGTGCTTAAAATGATCATAAAACGACTCTGAAACCATATAAATTATAGACTCATCAAATCTCCTCAACTTAACTCTTGGTTGTGCCCGAACAAGCTTTTGGAATCAGAACTAACTATGTAACGGGCATGTATTAGTAGTGACTCTAGGAATTTTATGTTAAGCTAGCCTTCGTACTGATGCATTAAAATTCATAACATGTAAATTGAAGATGTTTTGAGTTAAAATGTACTTCCCTTAGAATTTATATAATGTATCTCACTTTTGGAAATACACTTTTAGCTCAAGGTTACGATACTTAAACATGTGGGTCTTTCAACCATCTTTTCCTCCTTGCATGTTTACGACAAATTTTTCATTCTTTTTAACACCATCCTTCTATCTATTTTCTTTTCAACTAGATTAGCTAGATGGTCCATGTAACTAGATTTCGGTAAACTACTCCCAAACCAAATGGTTTTAGGGGGTTAGGCATGAATGGTACCCCTACGGACTTAGTTTCCTGAACCATCTAAACCACCATTAACTCACTTTTGATGCTAAAACATGATTAAGTTCTCACCCTTATTGCATGGGTTTCCGTAATCTTTTGACACATTACTTATATGGGTTATTATTGAAAAAACCATCCGAACTTTTATGATTTTTTGGGTTTAACCATTCAATTGTTTTCCCAACCGATTAAATCACTACACTTTTAATTTTCTATTAGTTTAATCACTATACTTTCAAATTTATTGGTTTAGCCATTCATTTTTGACTGGTAACCTGTTTGACCGGTCAATTGTTGTTATGAATTAGAGTTTTAATAAAAAAAACAATTCGAACATTCATAATTCTTTTTAGTTAACCACTCTATTAATTTTTCATGATCTAATCTCTAATTTAATTGATGTTCAGATTTTTGTAATTTCTATTATTATATTGCTCATAACATCAAATGATTAAAATAAAAATTAATTTCAAGAAAACTAATTCTCTCTGTTTTCATCATCATATTGCTTTTATCAACAACGATGCTTCATTGATCTCTTATGCTTCTTCATTATCATCCTCTTCTACTTCATCAGTTCTTCATTATCATTATGATAATCCAAACAGATTCTAATCAATTTGATTCTCTAAGGTTTTGTAGTGTTCATCAAGTTTGTCAGGGTTTGAATGTTTTAAATAATCGTAAATAAATAAATTTTAAATTAAATAGTAATCACTAACGATAGTAATAATATAATTAAATAAATTTGTAAAATTAAATAATAATAGAACATTAAAACTAAAATTTTATTATAAAATTTCATAAGCAATTCTGAAACTTAAATTGGGTTTATTTTTTGTGTTTATAAAATCTTGAAAAACTTTTAAAAAAATGAATTGATTTTAATTTGATATAATACTGTTATTGATAAAAATATTAAAGGATATGTTTGATTACATTGAATTATCGGTTTTTGGAGTTTTAATTTTTAGTTTAAGAGAATGGGGGTCAAACCAAAAAAATCTTGGAAGTTTGAGTGGTTTTTTCAATGATAAAAAATTGTCACGTAATTACCACGTCACCAAATTACATGTGATAACAGGTAAAATGGTCAAAGCAATAAAAAATGAAAAGGTTAGTGTTTTGATCGGTTGGAAAAAAAATTGAGTGGTTAAACCGAAAAAATCATAAAAGTTCATATGGTTTTTTCGATAATAACCCTACGTATATTTTAGCCCAAATAAATTTTAACATACTTGAATTCATTTTATATGGCGAAAGTTTTAATTATTACTACGACTCCTTTATTAATTATAAAATATCTTGTCAACACTAGCCAATTCCCTCGTACATGTATTTTCGGTTTATCATCATGTTCCACAGCCTGATCGGCAAACAAGACTCAAATGGGGAAGAAATGACAGACTATATAAACATTATAAACTCTAAATAGGACTCGGCTAATAACTAAAAATAAATGAAAATTACGATAAAGAAATTAAATGCGTAACAAACTAAAATAAAATAAAAGTCAGAAAAGTAAAGAATAAGGAAGGATAGTACCCGATCAATCAAATGGAGGAGGCGGCGGAGGAGGACCGAAGACGTTGTTGAAGAAGTCGGTATACGGGTTCTGGCCGGTGGTGAACTGTGCAGTCGGTGGAACCAAGTGAGGAGGCATTGGGTCTGGGAGGTCCTTCCTGCCATGAACCAAATAGCGCTGATAAGTATCTACGGCAGGGTTATATGCCTGATAGTCGGGCATCGTGTAATCCTCATAAGAATGATATGGCATACCGGCTATGGAGTCCTCGTGATGTCGGACTCCCTCCCAATATGCCCAGTCATGGTGCTGGTAATAGGCATTTTGGTATGCCAGGGCTCTCTGCCCGTCCTGTAGCTGATCTACCCGACCCGCTAAGTGATCAACCTTATCATAAATATGGGTCATACGCTCATTCATCTCATCTAATCTTTCGGTCACATCCTCTCGGAATTCACCCTGACCCATTGCTATATCCTCTATCCGCCTCATCATGCGGTCAAAATCAAAACCATCATTACCTCGACTGCGTGAGGTAGACGCACCTAGGATCGGCTCAGCATGCCGAACTCCCACCTCATTGGCAGTCTTCTCCTCTCTCTCTCTCTCTCTCTCTCTCTCTCTATATCCTCTCATCCTAAGTATAATCCTCGATATACGACTCATTTGTTTCTTAGTCAAATAATCTTGAACCCTTCGTCAACTTCCCTAAAAATCAAGGTAGGGAACATGGCGGCCGTAATGAACGTCGCCGAAATGGGGGAAAGCCGGGAATCGGGTGAAAGTGAACTCGTGCTCTCAGGAACTTGGAGATCAACCAAGCATGGGGGATGATCGTCCTCTCTCTCGTATCGTACATAGCCCATAAATCATTCATAATTGTCCACGCAAAGGACAGTCTGCGCTTACCCTTTAGCTGGGCATGAAGGACCGTGATATCCCTATGCCTGACGTTAGTCAGGTGACTATCACGAGGCAAGATGTTGTTCACAATAATCTTGTGAAGCACCTTACACCTCGGATACATTGCCTTGCGGCTATAGGAAGTGGAGGACTCAGACTCCAAAATGGATGGAATAAAAATTGTATTTACCTACTCTGTCCACTCCCCTGACCAAGTCATGTCAGTAAAGCCCAACTGGGCCTCATTCCTATACTCGTACCCCTGCTGGTTAGACCCTTCTTAGCCTAGCTCAGTATCTAAATTAAATAAATTGCGAAGGATTTGTGCGTCCATCGCCACGTCCCTACCATGGACGGTACCTATCAACCTAAAGTCGTTCGGTGAACGACAAGTCTCCCTTCGCAGGGTAGACATCCACTCAACTATATCGGCCTGATAAATATCGTGGCCGCCCATCTCAAGCACACTTTCCCACCCCAAATAGTCAAATAGGTACGGGATCCCATAATCCTCAAAATCACTCCTTTTAACCCTCTTTTCAACTAACACCTTATTGGAATATTTTTTATACAAAAATAGATGTGTTCTAATGTGTTCGGGGTGTTGGGATAATAAGAGGTTTGGAGACCAATCTATCGGAACGTTAACATTTTGGGTCCTTTGTCTCGTTTGCCTCGACATCTACAATTTGTGTCAACCAACCACAATATGTATGAGATAAATTAAAAAATGTAACCTATAGTTGCAGTTTGCACAATTACGCTCACTTAAAAGTTGCATTTATATATATATATATATATATATATATATATATATATATATATATATATATATATATATATATATATATATATATATATATATACTCTTTTACGCTTGAATTTTGCATCCTATATATATAGTCTATAATTTGCCATTATTTTAAGCACTAAACATTTATCATGTTTCAATAAAAACCATTTAGCACATAGGATTAATTTAAGCTAATCACCCAAGTTTTATAATTTTAAGAATATATGCACATTTTGGCAACCAACTTTATAAATCCAAATTAATTTCTAGAAATTAACCATGACAAATTAACAAACTTAACAAATAAACACAAATCTCATAAAACATACATCAAGGTTATCATCACATTCATGCAATTTCACATACTTTGACTCTAAAAAGTCAAAGTCACCATGAAAACTCCATGGATGACCATGAAGCTCAAGCTTCCATTTTTGCTCAAAAAGTATGAAATAAGTTGCAATTACTTAATAAAAACACTAACCTTGGTGATTGGAAGCTTAACCTGGTACAAATCTAGCTTTTTTCTTCACCACTTTCTCTACCCAAAAATAATTAAATTTGCAAATTTTTGGCACAAAAATGATGTTTTTTCGAAGGAGCCGCACACCTACGCGTTCCTATAATGTTCTAGGGTTTTTAGAAATGAAAAGTGAGGCTCAAATCTGGTTTTTAACTCGATGGGCCCTCCTAAAATTTTATTTTTTTACTGTGTTGGTACGCGGGGCTGTAAATCTCTATAATTTTAATATAGAATGTAGTTTAAAAAAATTTTTGTGAGCGCTAAATTAATTAATTAACCTTATCGCTCTAATCTACCCTTCCCAACTTTGACTTTTGAGACATCCTCGTCACATCAGAATTAATTTATCGGTTAAGATCATAGAGAGATAGATCGGTACCTATTCCTTATCCATAAAAATTAAAACTA
Organism: Centrapalus pauciflorus; assembly: GCA_020465985.1. Lineage (NCBI taxonomy): Eukaryota > Viridiplantae > Streptophyta > Magnoliopsida > Asterales > Asteraceae > Centrapalus > Centrapalus pauciflorus. The sequence continues at coordinate 174,448 of JAANYP010000661.1, read as the reverse complement.
AACAACAAATAATAAACAATATAAAATTCAACTTTTATAATATTTTATAAAAAAATCACACTTTCAAAATAAAAATAAAGTACCATTACAATCCAAATAAAAGTACATAACCAAACCAAACAACCAAAACACCACATCAGAAACAATTCAAACCAATAAATTTTTAGCACGCATAATTAAACCATAATAATCAAATAATAATAAACTCAACATTCAGCCGGAGGTGCGACAATGTCTTCCAGTTCGCCGACAGTGATCTGAAGATTGGTGAGCCAGTCGGAATGCTTGTGAAACAGTTGATCATTCTTCTTTTGATTTTCCCGAAGCATTTGGATCTCTTTAAGCAATATATTATCCGTGTTTACTAAGTCTCCAACTACCTTCTTCAGCTTATGCACTTGATCCCAAACGACACCAACGGTCTCGACCCTCTTCCATGGCCTCTGGTCTTGTTCATCAACTTCCATTCTGGCTTTTCCTTTATTACTCTGTCCTTCAGGTATGGGTTCAGGGGCTTTGAATGGGATTTGGGTCACTTTAGTAGATTTTGGACAACGAATTTGGAAACCTCTCTCAGTACGCTAAAAAACTAACCCTACCATGGTAAACCTTGTAATCCATGTGGTATTCGGGTTAAGGATCCGTATGGGCAATTCCTCAGACACAACCTTTTCTATCACGAATAATTCAGTCAACATTCTACAATGAGGGTCATTTATCCCTTTTCTATCACGAATAATGCATAATAATGTACCCTAAAGATATGGTCGGGTATCTAGTCATCAATGCGTGCATTAAGAGAATTTCTTGTGGTCTCACATATGTGGTGTCTTGATGACACGTAAGTATGTAAAAAATAACAAACTTCCACATAACTTTGGCTAATGGGCATAAATCACCTCTATTGAAGGTGGTGTATGTCCGGGCAGTTATAATCGGAATTCCAAAAATAGTTGCTATCATTTGATCCCATTGATTAGTCCATTTGTTAACCTTACGCATTCTATCCCCCTGCGTATTAAACAATGTCTAGAACTCCTTAGGATGAGGTGTTTCAGTGTTAATTAAAAACTCATCATACAATTTTTCTCTAGACTTTAACACCTCTTTGTTCCCCACTATAATTCCAGTAATTAAATCAACAATCATAAAGAACATAATGAATAACAAGAATAAACCGCTAACCAAATGATTGATTATATCCAATATGATTTACAGATGAGAGAAAAAGTCGACTGCACACTGTAGCCCTAAAATTGTTCTTCTAGCTTTCCGTGCAATTCCAAAATACAGAATGTCAGAGTTGACCTACACAAAAGTCTAATTCTATTTATATGAAAATATAACTATGCACTATTTACAATTTCAACCGTAGACTTATTTATTTCATCAATTACAAAAATAGATCTAACATTCTCCCCCTTTGATGAAATAAACTCGGTCTTCACTTATATACTTCATTTCAAACCTCCTGACGCTCTTTCTGTTGGACAACCTCCAATTGATCTTCGAGATAAATTCAACCATGAACTTTTTATCATTAACAGTCGAAGATCCTCTCTTCGTCTTTCGCTTCTTATCTGCGGCCAACTTTCCTTTCAGACCACTCATTACTTTCTGAAGCGTTCCATCACAGAATTTGTTCAGTTCGATGCTTCGCATAGCCCTCGGCTCTGCAGGACGCTTTACCATAATCACTTGATATCCTTTCAACTCACCAGCAAACTTGATAACTCTATTCGGCGGAGTAACATTAATCTTCCTCATTCCCCTTTCAACGCCGATTTGTAAGTCTTGCAGAGACATAAGCACTAGTTTAATGTGCATGAAATGAAAGAGTGTCTTCAGTGCAAACCTACAATGTTCATTCCTCTTATTCCGACACAATTCATCGAAAAAATCTTCAATATCAACAAGATGCATTCAGAACATATCAGCTTCAGTAAACGTGTAAGTGTTTCCATTAGATCTTGTGACAGTAAAAGTAGGATAAAAAATCTTCACAAAACGATCCTTTTCTATATTGACCAGATCAAAAATCCTATATTCACTTCTGATTTTATCAACATGCTGAGCTTTATTCTATAAGAAACTTGCATAATTGGCTAAGTGTGGTCTGTTAGGCTCCAGAACTCTAAGTAGCTTTAAGAGTGTACATGGGGCTTGTCTCTTGCAGGAAATTTTCTTTTCCAAATAATCTTCAAGGTACGGAAACTTATTCCTCTTTCTTGTATACTCTGCAGATTTCTTAGATGATAGCTCCAACCCCTTTTTCTTCTTCTTGTTAATCTCTTCTTCATTAAGTAGAATCAAAATATCATTGATCTCTCTTTGGACAATCTTCTGAGCTTCAAATCTCAACTGATGTTGTCTTTGAGATTCGTCACTAAGACATATTCATTGAAGAACCGGTCCATTATCTCCACTTCGTTCAACTCAGTAACAACTTGCGGTATAACACTCTCCACATGAAATGGTTCAATTACTTCTTCTTTAACATTTACCATAACCTCAGGCTTTTCAACCGTCAGTATAGGTATATCATCTTTTAAAATCTCTTGAACCAACACCTCTTCTTCTTCAATTCTTTCCGCTCTCACAGCAACATCAGTTAACTCAATAATATCATCATCTTTAGACTCATCAATCTCTACCTCTTTCTCTAATTCCTCAATCGTTGGAATTTGTTCTTGAATTTCATCTTTAGAAACATGATATTCATCAAAATTGTAGATCTCTGATTGAATACTCAAAGGAACTGGAACATCTTCATAAAGAATCATGTTAGTACATCCTGTGTGACGATAGCAGTCTAAGTTTAGATAGCATTTTGTGTAAGTCTATTTACTTGATATTAGATATTAACAAGTGTTTGATATATGTTTGATCATATGTGTTTGATATTTATTGTTTGTATGTTTGAACTTGGTGTAATGTATTATAAGAAGTTCAAACATAAAGTTCAAATATAAATTCAAACATAAGATAAAACATAAGTTCAAACATAAGTTTGAATGATGAGGTTCGAATTTAGGCTAAGATTTGAATTTGTCTAGGAGGACAAATTCGAATAGGCCTTGGGCCAGATTCGAATTTGTCCTAGACAAACTCGAATCTGTCAGTATAATTAAGGGTTAATTCGATTAATTATTAGACTTTTGCAGAATTTGTCAGACGATTAGCAGAAGGCGATCTCGAACTTGATTGCAATCAGAGAGTTTCGTGAGGAGAGAATCATCCTGTCGGGGCGTTCTAAGTAGTACATCTATCACTGTGGTAGTCTCCGTGTTTCGGTGTGCGTGATCTTACCGTTAAGCCGCTAACGAGGATTCCGCACTCTTTGGAAGGTGTCGCGTCGAGATAGATCCGTAGAGTCAAGACCTTACAAGTGGTATCAAAGCCATTGGGTGTTCTTGGTGTTCTTCGTGTTCATAAGCAACATCCTTGGTTTCTTGACGTTTTGGACGGTTCAGAATCACGTTTTTGGAGGATTTCGAGTTTATCAAGTCAGATATCGAAAATTAATTTGCATTAGTTCAAGTTTTTTGTCGAAATCAATATTTTTAGCCTTAAAAATATTGGTTTAATCTGAAACCTTGAAAAAATCGAATTATTAGCCGTTTTTCGAACTTGTGGCGCTCGAACATCAAGGGGGTATTAGGGTTTACTCAAATTTCGAGTTTATCAGTAAAATACGCTTCTTTCGAAGTTCCTTAGGGTTTGATTCGAATTTGGCCATTTCGAATCTACTCAGATTTCGAATTTACTATCAATTCGAATTTAGGACTTTCGAGTTTAGTTAAGCCTTCGAGTTTGTCATACTTTTCGAATTTAGTTGAACTTCAAACTTAATTTCGAATTTAATTCCAAACAAGTTTAAAATTAATTAGATTCGAATTTACTCAAATTCGAACGAGTTAATTTAAATTAATTTTGAATTAAGTTAATTAAGTTTAAATTGAAAATTTTTTGAAACAATGACAAGTCTACCGAGGTTCATTGAGATGGATCACGACGTCGGAAAAGCGACTTCTCCACCTAAGTTGATGAAATTGGAAGATTATTATTGGTGGAAGGATAGGTTCGCCGAATTCGCGAGATTCAATGATATGCAGATGTGGATTTGTATAGATGAGGGATACATTCCACCTACGGCAGAGGTTGAAGGACGACAAAGAGTCTTATCATATTCAAAGATGAAGGACGATGATAAGAAGCTTTATGACACCGAGAACCGAGCATTCGCAATCATTAGAATAGCTTTACCTCAGGAGATCTTGCACACTTTCCGCAATCAGAAAACAACAAAAGAGCTGTGGGATGCTTTGGAGAAAAGGTGTGAAGGTAATCCGAGGGTCAGGAAAAATAGAATGGAAATGCTCAAGCAGCAGGTCGCGATATTCAAGGCGTTGAAGAACGAAAACCTGGATGAGACAATTACCAGATTCTATCATCTGTTAACTGAGTTAGACAACCACGATGTGGAGTATAGTGAGACATATAAGATTGTGAAAATTCTGGATGCTTTACCAGCCAAATGGGAGATGTATGTGGCGCTGATAAAGCATGATGAAGACAAGTTCTATACTCTAACTCTAGAAAGTGTTATAGGAACGCTGAGGGCATATCACTTTGAATTGCTGAAGAAGGAAAGGGATTATGAACAAGTACAGGATCCGGACATGTACTTTGGGAAATCCAAATCTTCCGGGGCAACTGATGTGAAGACGGCTACATCATTCTTTTCAGGAGAAACAGCGACACCGGTAGAATCAGAAGACTCAGTGAGTCGGGCTTTCTTAGGGTTTTCTAGACCAGAAGAAAAGCTAACTCAGGCTACATCTACATCTACATCTCAAGGGTATTCAAAGATGCCGATGAACGCAAAATCAGCTGAAGACCATCTGAATCTGTTGCCTTCATTTCTGGCCGCCTATGGCAATTGCGTTCAAGGGAAAATCAACAATCCTGCGCTTTGGGATGAGGATTATGATCAGGTAGATCCGGATGATTTAGAGGAGATGGATCTGCAATGGCAACTGGCCATGGTAACTCAGCGAGTTAAAAGGTTCATCAAGAGGACGGGAAGAAATCTCAACGTCAGTAACAATAAGATTGGGTTTGATAAATCTAAAGTTAAGTGTTACAACTGCCAAGGGTTAGGACACTTCGCTAGAGAGTATCAAAGACCGAAAGTATAGAACTACCAGAACCAGTACCAGAATCAATCTCAAGGGAGATATCTTCCGGGTAGTTCAAGCAGTCAGGCGAATATAGCTGGTCTGTTATCCAATGTCAAATCTGACAGACAGCTTTGGAACATATGACTGGAGTACACATCCAGAGTCGAACGCTAGAGCCTTTATGGCTGAAGTAAGCGAGACTGGAAGTGTCGGAGCAGAGGAACAAACATAGGACATCAATCAGAATGATAGAAGTCCTATGTTGGTAGAAAAGTCAGAAGATCAGACGATTCTGGAGTTCGCCGCACAGATGGCCAACGTGGAATCAGATCACGCCAAGGTAATTCTGAACTTCTCTATTTTTCGTGATTTATGTGATTTGTGTGCTACATCTAACGATATGTTAAATTTAGTACTGGAATCACATCAAACTATATCTTCTCAGAATGAATCCTTAAAATCAGACAACGCTAGCCTATTAGATATTTAGGAAGACCTTAGAAATAAGCTTAAGGCATATGCACAAGATGTGATAGTTCTAAAGGACAAGCTGAGTCAGCAGTGTGTTAGATTTGAACTAATGTACGTGCATGTTGAGGCATTGACCAAAGAGCTTAAAATCAAAGAGGTAGAGCTATGTACCTGAACTATGTACCTCAGCCTCAGCCGAGAAAACTGAAAAACCAATTGACTTAGAGGTAGCACCTGAACCTATGTCTGAACCAGCTAAGGATAAAGAAGCTAAGGTGACCAGTAATAATGTCAAGATTAAGAAGGTCAAATTTGTGCCATCCTCTAGTGATAAGCCTGTAGGACAAGCCAAATTTGACTTTAATGATCAAGAGGAGGAACCAGTCACTATAGTTGAGACGAAAGAACCAGACACTAGTGAGACACCTAAGTCAAAGGGCACACATAAGAAGTCGATTGACAAAATGTCTTGCTTTAGATGTCATGAAAGGGGACATGTTTCTTCTAGTTGTCCACATTTTAGTAGACTCTACACCTATAACTGGAAAGCCTGAACAACATAAACCTTCTACAAGTGTTGCAAGCACAAGTAGTTCTCATAACACCGAGAAAACTCTGCAACCCACACCAAAATCTGCTGTGAAACAAACACCTCTGTCAGGTCGAACCAAAGAAGTGATTAGGACTAACTCACGAAATAGAGTCAATAATCAATCTAGGTCAGGACTGCAACAAAATTATAGGAGTAATACACCTAGCAGAGCTTACACTCCGGCTAGGTCACACACTCCTGTAAGACATCAAACACCAGGTAGAGCACATGGATATCAATCGGAAATGCCTTATAATCGAAACTATTCAAGAGATCCACAGCAAATGCCTACACAAAGGCCGAGAGTGAACTAAAACCACTCTGCACCACAACAGGCTCAAAATAAAAAACCCAAGTCACCTGAAAGGAGAGATGGGTATTTGAAAGAGTTCAAGTATGTGGACGAGAATGGTATTACCAAGTCAGTCATGGCTTGGGTTCCCCGTGATAAATAACCTCTTTTCTTTCATGTGCAGGAGATAACTACAGGTCCAAACAACAAGTGGTTCGTTGACAATGGTTGCTCCAGGCAATGACTGGGAAAGAAGTCTACTCGCAGACTTCAAGGGAGGGAATAGGGGATTTGTATCGTTCGCTGGTAATAAAGGAGGAAATATCACCGGTACTGGAGTGGTCACTAATGGGACTATCAAACTGGATCAAGTTTATCACGTTGATAAACTGGTTCACAATCTCATTAGTTTATCCCAAATCTGTGATAAGAAGAACTAAGTACTTTTCACTGATACTGAGGCGTTTGTGCTGAAACCGGGATTCAAAGTACCTGAAGAATGGATACTGATGAGGGCTCCAAGGAAGAATTACCTGTACATGCTCGACATGAACAAGCCTGAATCTTCGATGGGACCAATTTGTCTACTATCAAAAGCTTCATAGACTGAATCGATTTTATGGCACAAACGTATGGCACACTTGCACCTGAGAAAGATGAATTACATTACTAAAAATGGATTGGTGCAATGTGTTCCCATGAAGAGTTTTCAGTTTGAGGACAAGTGTCTACCGTGCAAGAAAGGAGAACAACACAAGAAGGCACACAAGTCCAAGACTCAGAACTCAATAGCTGCCACGTTCGATTTGTTGCATATGGACCTGTTCAGACCAATCAACAAAAGGAGTATAGGTGGTAGTTGGTATTGTTTGGTTATTACTGATGATTACTCACATTTTTCTTGGGTTTTCTTGTTAGGTTCAAAGGACGAGACAGCTGCCAAGCTAATCGGGTTCTTAGACCAAGTGGAAAATTCTTACGGAACGAGGGTTAAACGAATCAGGAGTGATAACGGAACGGAGTTTAAAAACACGGTTATTGGTGTATATTGTCTATTAAGGTCATAGTGCATCAATTTAGTGCACCATATGTGCCACAACAAAATGGGGTGGCAGAACGGAAAACGGGACTTTGATTGAGGCAGCAAGGACCATGCTCTCGGATTCAAAGCTTCCTACCATGTTTTGGGAGGACGCAGTGAATACCGCATGTCATGTTCTAACCAGGGTCCTTACTGTCAAATCATTGAACAAAACCTGTTATGAAGTTTTGAATAAAAGGCCACCTAATTTAACTGGCTTCGAACCATTTAGGGTACCATGTACGTTTATGAAAACAAAACATCAACCTATGTTTGGTGAAAACGCTGACGAAGGACATTTCCTAGGTTACGTGCCGAACTCACCAAATAAAAGGGTTTTTAATAAATCAAATGGTACAGTAGAGATTGTGTATAACATTGATGTTACAAGTTAAACACATGAACCCCAAACTGGTCCGGAATGGATATTTGATTATGACAAATTGTTTGAGTCATTTAACATTCCTTTAAATGGAAATGCACGTATAATCGAACAAGACCTATCGTCATTGAATCTCAATGATGACGGTCACAGTTTTCCGAAGATGACATTTCCATCAACTTCTGAGCCTACAACGACAGAAGAGAGATCTCCAGAAGAAAATGATTATGAGTTTCTTACAAACGAAGATCAGACTACAAATACAAATTCCGAAGACAGGGTTCATGAGGAAGAAAATGTAGAATCTGAAGTCGTTCCCCCATTAGGCGAAATAGGATCAAATTTAGGAGATAATCTTAGGGTTGACGAGATAGAAACATCTAGGATTAATAAGAATCATCCTATTGAGAGTATCATAGGAAATCCTAATGCTGGTGTGAGGACTAGGAGTAGTTTGAATAAAAACACTGTGTTGTTGTCAATGATCAATGACTCCGAGGCCTTTCATACTTGCTGCTATTCATGTTTCATTTCGCAAGTAGAGCCGAAGAATGTGCTAATGGCACTGAAAGACAACTCTTGGGTTGAAGCGATGCAGGAAGAACTGTCACAGTTTGAAGTGTGGGAATTAGTTCCATTACCTCGAGGAGAAGTTGCAATAGGAAACAAGTGGGTTTTTAAGTGCAAGAGAGATGATCGGGGTATAGTGACTCGCAACTTAGGCAAGACTTGTGGTAAAGGGTTTCAACCAAGAGGAAGGAATCGATTACAATGAAGTGTTCGCGCCAGTGGCAAAGCTTGAGGCAATCCGTTTGTTTCTAGCTTTTGCTTCCTTCAAAGGTTTTAAAGATTATCAACTTGACGTAAAGAGTGCGTTTCTTTATGGGAAAGTGAAGGAACTGGTGTATGTGGAACAACCGCTCGGGTTTACAAATCTGAAGTATCCAGACAGAGTGTATCGGTTAGATAAGGCTTTGTATGGACTACATCAAGCACCTAGGGCGTGGTACGAGACACTATCTAATCATCTTTTAGACAACGGGTTTGAAAGAGGGAGAATAGATAGTACGCTGTTTGTGAAAAGAAAAGGTGAACATTTCATCTTGGTACAAGTGTACGTCGATGATATTATTTTCGGGTCATCAGACGAGCAGATGTGCACAGACTTTGAAAAGGTGATGAAGTCTAAGTTTGAGATGAGTGCTATGGTTGAGTTAAAGTTCTTTCTGGGTTTGCAAGTCGAATAGAGGAAGGAGGGCATGTTTATTCATCAGACGAAGTATGTCTACGACATCTTAGAGCGCTTCAGGATGGAAGGAACCAAGCTGACAGCTCACTTCAGCACGCCGATTCAAGTGAATCATAATCTCGGACCGGGTACAGAAAGTGATACCGATGTGGATCCGACGTTATATCGGGCCATGATTGGGTCACTCATGTATTTAACTGCTTCTAGACCTGACATAATGTTTGTTGAGTGTATTTGTGCTAGGTTTGAAGCTAATCCAAAAGAGATGCACATGAAAGCTGTGAAGCGGATTCTGAGATACCTCAAGTCGAAACCGAAGCTGGGACTTTGGTATCACGCAGATGGTGATCTGGAATTGGAGGCATTCACAGATTCAGACTACAGAGGATGCAGCTTGAATCGCAAGTCAACAACTGGAGGTTGTCAGTTCCTAGGAGGGAGACTCGTTTCCTAGCAATGCAAGAAACAGACTTCGGTAGCCGTGTCAACGTGCGAGGCCGAATATGTTGCTGATGGTAGTTGCTGTTCACAAGTTTTGTGGATACAACAACAATTGCGGGGTTACGGTTTGACTTATACTCATACTCCTATTAGGATAGATAACCAGTCAACTATTGCAATAACCAATAATCCAGTTAAATACAGTAAAACCAAGCACATAGACATAAGACATCACTTTATACGTGATTGTGTTGAAAAGAACTTAATTAAGTTGGTAAAAGTGGCAACGGACGATAATAATGCTGATTTATTTTCCAAAGCTTTTGATAAGTCACGTTTTGAGTATTTAGTTCAACTAAACGGAATGCGTAATCCAGAGTAACTTGACCTTAGTAGAAGTTATTTCTTTTTATTGCAGTAAGTTTTCTTTCCTTTTATAGTAAGTTTAGTAACTAAGTAGAATTTCTTTCCTTTTATAGTAAGGTAGTAGGTTATCTCTTTTTCTTACTCTTATTTATGAAAAACAAAAGAAAAAAGAGAGAAAACCATAAAAAGTTCAAAAAAAAAAAGAGAATATCAGAAAATGAGTTAAGCGTTAGATACATAGGTTCAAAGTGATGAAAATTAGCACAGTTGATACAATCTCTAAGTGTTAAGCTTTCACACATAATGCACCTAAAATTCTAAGTGAAATACATTATCTAGTTTGATGTGTTGGTAGGCATAATACACAGAGGGAATCTTAAGGCTAATAAAATATTCAAGAGAAAGTCAGACGTGTCACTAACTTAGATATATGACCAAATGGTCTAAATTTTTATGTTAGAGACATACAGACATTGATTCTAAATGAGGTATACAAATTTTCTGGGGGATGTATAGCAACATCAGATACATCTTAAAGAAAATAAAAGAATAGAAAAATCATGATACTGAATTGAGAGTCAAAACAAGTAACTCTGTTGTACGTAAGTACAGACCTGTTGCCTCTGGTGTGACTCGAGTTAGCAAGATAAGTCGCTTTGTTGTATGTCGGTACAGACCTGTCACCGCTGTCTTGCTAGCTTTAAAATAAACTTTAAGACAAACTAAGACACTCTGTTGTATGTAAATACAGAACTGTGTCCGACGTTTTCCTTTTAAAGAAAATTTGCAATACCGAAAAGTTATAATCATTGTGTGTATGCCTTGATCATAAAAGTATGTCTAAATATGAGTCACGTAAGGTAATGTCTTGATAAATAAAAAGGCCACGGGATATTCCAAAGTGTAACATGTTTAAAGGGAAAATAATACCAACAATCATCTAGAAATGTGTGTCACGACAAACAATCAAAGGAATCAAAAATTCCTAAGTGTGAAAGTAAGATACTGAAAGTACATATTTGACACCGCTATCTGATTGAACCTTTCTTTGACTTTCTCGCCAAAAATATTCTGTTAGTATACGTATAGGATGTAAATTTAAAAGTTTTGTAGATTAGTTTAAGTTTAAATTTTATTCAAAATTTTACTTTACTTTATTTTATTTTATTTCCTTTTATTTATTTTATTTAGGAAAAAGGTCAAAGTTACCAAGGATGCATTTTTAGTTGAATAAACAAACATTGTGTGAAAATGTTGTGCTTAGTGTAAATAAATTTTGCATAGTTTGTTCCGTTACACGAAAAAGTTGAAAAAGTTGAATTTTATTCAAAGATTTTCAAAATTTTCATTTAAATTCAAATTTAAGACAAAGTCGAATTAACATTCGAAACTGTCAGTAACATCGAATTTATGGCAAGTTCGAACATGGATAGTATATAAAGGTCAATAGTGACTCATTTATGTCACCTACCTTCGAATTTAGTCCTTCGAACTTACTCTGAGCGATTTCGAGTTTATCCTTCGAGTTTACCGATTTGAATTTTCATCTATTCATCGAATTTTTGTCCTTTGTGTTCGATTCTATAACCAAATCTAGGTATAAACATCTTAATTATACAAGATTTAGGTAGTTTAGGACTCAATTTGAGCAAAAATCGACTCATTTTGAAATTTTAAGGGGTTTTGAACTTTGTGATTCAAAATCACAAAGTTTAACCGGTGAAACATCAAATAAGTTACAAATATCTTCGATTAGAACCTAATAGGACTAGTGAATACAATTTTTTAAGTCTAATGGGGTTTAAATCTTGGATTTGTGTTTGAAGGTGACCACCTTCGACTTTGTTCATCATTCGAACTTGTCAGGAAAGTCGAATGTGTGAACAAACTCAAATTCAAGTCAAATTCAAACATGTCATTCGAGTTTAGTATTAAAATCGAAATATTTGAAAAATTTTAACGTCAGACTTATAGAAATTCATATGTGTTGGATTTTGAACTTACATAAGTTCAAAATAAGACAAATTTGAATTTAAACAAGTTTCATTTTTATCTCGGGGAAAGAGCTTTCTTTCAAAAGCATAATATGGTAGTTTCGCCAGATCGTGAGCTTCCTGAAGCTCAGGCATTTAGGCTGATGGTGGACTTTTTGGCAAATTCCAGGGTGTCGTATGCCCTCTCTCATAATGTACAGATCGTACTACCATATGCTAGACAGTTTTGGGATCACCTACAAGTCGATTGTACAGTGGCACCGACGGTGTTGAGGACAAGGGTTGGCGGGCAGCCATTAGTGTTTTCTGCCGATATGCTGCGTAGGGTATTGCAGCTTGGGAAAGTCGAGCAAGAGGCAGGGCCGATCGACTTCATGTTGGATATAAGGCAAGCAGCCTTTTTAAGAATAGGGTATGGCCTGGATATTGCTAAAGCATCATATATGAAGAGCGGTCTGATAGGCCAATGGAGGTACTTAACACACGTCTTTATGGTGTGCTTTGCACCTAAGAAGGCTGGTTTTGATTATATCATGTCAAAGATGCAGTCGGCAATGATTGCGTTGGTTTATAATAAGAAATTTAGCTACTCCGAGATGTTCTTTGCGGAGTTTGTTCATCAAATAATTGCTCCAGCATGGGAAAGGTTTCTGATGTATCCGAGATTCGTAATGATGCTGATTAGACACTTTTTGCCAAACTTGTCGCAGCTACACGATATTCAGAGTGTCGCTGTGATTGATAAGCGAATTTTTGCAGATTGCCAATCACACAACGCGCGTAGGGCTGATGTGGTTAGACCACTGGATGCACCTCTTTTTGGTGCCATGGTAAATCCAGATTTTGAAGCCCCAGAAGGTGAGAATTGGGCTGGGGAAGGGCCGCAGCCGCAGCAATTACAACCACAGCCTCAACAGTAGCAACAACAGCAACGCCCTCCAGCACAACAAAGAAGGAGGCCAAGAGCTCAACATAGAGCGACTCAGGCTTCAAGGCGAAGCTCCAGCAGAGTACAAGAGTCAGTGGAAGCAGGTCTGTCATCGGACGCTGCGGGTCCTTCTGGTGTGGCACTAGTAATTGATCCCCGAATGGAAACTTTGGAGGAGATCTGGGCATAAGGGACTCAGGCACAAGAAGAGATTATTGCTGAGCTAGTTGATACAATCATAGAGCCTCTAGCTAGTTTTGATGATCTTATGCGCGAAATAGATGAATATCAGCCAGAGTTAGAGGGTCAAGCAGTGACCACCTCTGAGTCGTCATCAGAAGAAGCTGAGGAGATAGATGTTGTAGCAGCAGCTGTTGAGTCTGTCAATCCGTCTGTTCGGATAGGCAGATATGGATCAAGGGTTGTGGTAAGTGAAAGGGAGACAGGAAAGAGAGCATCTAGAGATTCAGATGAAGATGACTCTGATTTTGAGGCTGAAGATACTACTCCTTTAGTGCCTAGGCAAAGGGCCAAAAGGCACAGGTTTATGCAGGGAGCTTCGTCTGCTTCTACTTCAGAGTCTGAGATTCCATCCGCTCAACCATCCGCTCAACCATCTGTTCAACCACCAGTCACGCCATCTCCAATCACATCCATTCCATCCACTTCATCCACATTCACAGACAACCAGCGTTTCTCAGAGCTGCGAAGCAAAGTCGACTTCCAGACAGTCCAAATCTTCCAACTCAAAAAAGCAGTCAGCGAGCTTCAAGAGTATAATGCAAAAATTGATCAAGAAAATATTGAGTTGAAGACATTTGTTGCTGATCAGGCTGCTGAGATCAGAACCATGAAGTCCCTCCTCAAGCAGCTAATGAAAAATCTTAAGGCTCAGGGGGAGACCAGCTGCAGAGATGCTCAAGAGATTAGAAGAGAAGATGACGATGGCAATGATCCCGATGCACGAAAAGATAGTGAGCCAGTAGATTTTTCTTTAGCTCAGCATGCTGAAGTTCAGGGGGAGCCTAGTCAGTCAGGAGTTGAAGGAGGTGATCCTAGTTCTTCAAAGGCCATTGAGAGCGAGATGATTGACGCTCTAATGGATATTGAGGAAGAAGAGATAGAGTTTGATTTTGAAGATGATATTGAAGAGTTGGAGGAAGGGGAGTTTGTGCCAGAGGACATAGCTGATTGGAAATCAGATGATGAAGTGATAGAAGATGAAGACGACAATGTTGATGAGGTGATCGTAAATACACAGACTATCACAGAGTTATACGTGCAAAATGAGCACAATGTGATTGATATCGACGAGATCAAGCTGGCCTCAGTAGAAGACTCTGAATTAGAGGAAGCTGAGAGAGAACCATCTAGGGCTGAACTGTTGAATCTATGGTTCCGAAAGGAAGAAAAGAGGGTTGATCCACATACGGGTAGGCCATGGGCTAGAATGGTGTACAAGCCTGTAAAATGTTTGAAGAAGGTGCCGATGAAGTCAATGCCACAAGATGTTTTAAGTAACATGAAGTGGTGGTATGTACATAATGATACTGCTGAAGCCGTGATGGAAGATACTCAAGAGAAAGTTATTTTGCGAGTGTATGATCCATTACATCTAATAAATCAATCAAAGGATGACCTAAAGAAGCTACATGATCAGCCTATCGTCTTTCACGAATGATGGAGATCTGAAGCTAGGAAGTTCTAGAAGATAGTTAGAATATGTATAGATATAGGTCTATATGCCGGTAGTAGTCTATATGGTTCAAGTAGTTAGACAAAATGTAAAAAGTTAGAAGCTATCGTCAAGGGGGAGTCTGTTAGTACATCCTGTGTGACGATAGCTGTCTAAGTTTAGATATCATTTTTTGTAAGTCTATTTACTTGATATTAGATATTAACAAGTGTTTGATATATGTTTGGTCATGTGTGTTTGATATTGACTGTTTGTATGTTTGAACTTGGTGTAATGTATTATAAGAAGTTCAAACGTAAAGTTCAAAGATAAATTCAAACATAAGATAAAACATAAGTTCAAACATAGTTTGAATTATGAGGTTTGAATTTAGGCTATGATTCGAATTTGTCTAGGAAGACAAATTCGAATAGGCCTTGGGCCAGACTCGAATTTGTCCTAGACAAACTCGAACCTGTCAGTATAATTAAGGGTTAATTCGATTAATTATTAGACTTTTGCAGAATTTGTCAGACGATTAGCAGAAGGCGATTTCGAACTTGATTGCAATCAGAGAGTTTCGTGAGGAGAGAATCATCGTGTCGGGACGTTCTAAGTAGTACGTCTATCACTGTGGTAGTCTCCGTGTTTCGGTGTGCGTGATCTTACCGTCAAGCCGCTAACGAGGATTCCGCACTCGTTGGAAGGTGTCGCGTCGAGATAGATCCGTAGAGTCAAGACCTTACAAATCAATTCCAGCCCGGTTTGAGTATCAACAGGTTTATCCTTAGAGCTTCCAGCTTGTCCCTTCTCTTGAGCTTCTGTTTCATTCTCAGGATCTGTTATCATTAACAGTCCAGTACTGGGCTCATCAAGCTTCCTCCTCTTCTCCCCCTCATGAGGATCATCATTGCAGTCGTCATCGTGCTCATCATGCTTACGCTTCGAAGCAGAATCTTGAGCCTTTCAGGTTTGTTCAACAGCAGAAACTCTTTCAGACAAGTTGCCTAAGGCTGTGATGATTATGCTCTCCAGACCAATAATTCTTTCACGTATTTCGTCAAACTGATCATAAACAAACTCTCTTAGCTCTTCAATAGCTTGATGTGGATCTTTTTGCTTTACTGCTTCTTCAGCAATGTTCTTGCCTTTTAAAAGTTAATGAATGTTGGTCATTTGATGCATCACTTTTGATAATTGTCTTGTCATATGAGAATTAACTCCCGCAACCTCCGCTTTCAATGCTTCACCTAACTTAGATTCCGTAACGAACGGGGAAAGACTAACTACTGCGTTACGAAGACTTCCAGTTGTCACAACAGTCGAACTTGTTAAAAGAACGTCTGTGTGGCCAGTACTTAGAGATGGCAAAGATGTAGCTCCGACTTGACTTCCAACCTCTTTAAGTGACAGAGCAACAAATGCTTCCGTTACTAATGTTGTTCCGGCAGTGACCCGAAGTTCAACTACACTTACTTCAACAAATGAAGTGGACTCGAGTGTCCTATCGTGTATAGGTTCTAGACTTTGTGCAACAATTGAAGTCGTACACCCGGGCAGATGTGTACTTTGTTCAATATCCATAAAATCAATAGGATTTTCGGATAGAATATGTGTTTCATCACGGTGAGAAAGTGATATAGTCTCCTGTTGAGAGGAGACTGAGTGGCTAGTGGGGTGTGCAGCTGTCAGTGGGATACTGACTAATTCAATGCTAGCTCCCAGGTGGGAGCTAACAGCGGATGTGGTTTGATCCCGGCTGTCTGGGCTAGGAACCGCCCTCACACTCGCTCTCGCTATTTCAACAATATCTATCAATCCTGCACCTCCCTCGTTGGGATGATGACCACTCTCATTATCTTCATCATCATCATCATTCTCTTCTGCAGCTCCCTCAGCAATATTTGACAATGTACGTTAACAATCTGAATTGCTCTCTTCTCCCTCACAACCCCTTTCTTGCACCTCTACTCCCTCACTCACTAATTGGATTCCCTGAACATCAGCCCCATGCTGAAGTTCCTGCTCACCTAAAGCCCCCTGGTTAAGAAAACCCGGTTCTTGGGTTTCTACAGGAGCGTGATGTATTCGATATAATTTCACATGCTCACTTTCTGGATCTGCATATTTTAATAATGCTTCTGGAATTGGCATTATGTTTGTGTTCGGTGAATCTTGTACTTCATGCAGACTCATCATAACATAATCAAGACACCTATGAGCAATTGAGCGTTTTCGAATCTGTTCATTGCCCCTTAATATCCCCCTTATCAGTATTTGAATAAATCGTTGAAGTGGGAGAAACTTTCGTGCTCTATTTGTCGTCTTCGCTAACACCACCTCCTTCAGATCCTCCCAGATGCATTGGGCGTAATCATAATGGTTGTTAAATGCAATCCCATGTAAAATTCTGAGACAGTGAACGTTGCACCTATTTATGCCTGTGTGCTTGGATGTCATACATCGGTTTATATTCCCAAAGAGCGTATACCATTCTCCATTAAGTCCATTTCTTTGGAACTTAGAGCTTTTTAATAGTGGTTTAGAGTAACCCAGGCAAATCAAATCATGCACCAGTTCGTCATCGGATAACAAATCCTCGAAGTCTGCTAGCTCTAGGAAGTTCACGGTATCTATGTGACGTGGTAGAAACAGATTGTGTCTCAGTCTTGCTAATGTAATCTTCGTCTTGAATTGATCGATGGTAACCTTAAAGTGATGGTTACCATCAGCTGGGACAAACTTGACGGTGTGCCAAAATTTCAGTAGATAGACTTGGGGAATCGAAGGTTTTTATTGAAGTAGATATCCTAAAGGATGGCCTTTAAGAATGTCTACGATAATCTGGTGGCTGACTTTTATGACTTTAGGATAAAGGCAATGGTTGTTGTCACGAAAGGGTAGGCAATATTTAGGTTTAACTAGCTGATTATCTGGTATGAGAGTGGAAGGTGAAGGCCGGGTGACCGATGCGGATTGTACTGGTTTGGAAACTAAAGTATGATTTGACGATGAATGGGAATCAGATGAGTTAGAAGGTTGGGATTGAGCTGGGGATGCTATTTGAAACCTGTGAGAAATAATAAACATGTTAGAATCAGCAGATAGTCAAATGAAATCCTGCAAATAGAAAAATAAAACATTTTGTTAGAAATTGGAAAATATTTGTTTCTCTGTTTAAAGCATCAGGATTTCAGACAATAATATTAAAATATTATTGTTAGGATTCCAAAGTCAATCATTAAGAGTCCATTATTAGAAAAACACAGATTTTAAAAATTTCTCGAAAAATGTCAAATTTTTCTTAAAAGTTAAATTCCCCAACACTTAAAATTTTTTTGGAGATTTTGAGTATGAAACTCGAGTGAAACACGATATTTCTCCGATAATACATGACTCAACTCGAATTGCATATGTATGGAACTTGAATGTTGAAGGACTTTCTCCAATGAATGTATGAAACAACTCGAATGAACTTATGAGACAACTCGAATAAGGTTGTTATTTTCTCGAAGGACACATGAGACAAACTCGAATAGAATTGTTTGTGTCTCGAATGAAACTGATTATCGAGACTTGGTGAAAAACTTTCTAAGTCGTATACATTGCTCAACTCGATCAACAATAATAGTTCCTCGAACTAACTATAAGTCCAACTCAAATGACACATGTTAAGACTCGAATGAAACTTGTTATCGAGGGTTATTTGAAAAATTTTCTAAGTTCTGAAATTTAACCAACTCGAATAACACTAAACTTTTTCTCGATTCATGAAGCTTTCAACTCGGATTATACTAAAATTGTCCCGATTCAACCATCTGTCAACTCGATTAAAACTTCAAACTTTCTCGAGCCGTTTTAATCGAGAAAGAATCTTAAAAAATTTTCCAAGTCCAGAAACACTTATAATTTTATAAATTTCAATCCATGGACTATTTTGCCTAACCAAAAGTTGTTTCCTACTCGAAAATGAATTTTAAGCATAATTTGTTTACTGAACATTGTCCAGAAACAACCTATTTAGACCAAAAAATTCAATTTTCAGAAACAATATTTCGAAATATTTTAAAACTAAAAAAATAAAATTATTGTTTGTGTGATATGAATTGGAACTTGAAATTTAATATACAAGTTCATATCATTTATACGCAGACCATCACACAATTTATTTCATATTATAAGCAACAATACACTAAAATCCATATACACACAGTAAGTGTATACGAACACACACACATAAATGTCTATATGATTAAAAACTCATATACTGAAACTGAAAATCAATGAATAAAATGGAAAACATGGAAGAACTTACAATGATAATCAGAAATGACGAAAATCTGATTTAGAAATGGTTGCTTAGTGATTAAGAAAATGGAAGGTGTGAGGTCGGTGAAGAAGATGCAAAAGTATTCAAGAATGTGAAAAAGTGATTTTGAAATTTGAATTTTAACTTTATAGTCAAAATTTGCAAATTCAAAAAGATGTGAAATCCGATCCACTCACCTTTTGGATTTTCATTGGAAGCCCATATCTTTTTAATAAAAAAAATTACACACATACACAAATACAACAACAAAAAAAATTATTGCACAAAAAAATCAACTAAAAAAATTGAATATACTAAAAAAATTTAAATTGGATACAAAAAATAATCAAACAACATTTTGTACTAAAAAAATAAACCCAAAAAAAAAATTAACACCAACAAAAACTTTAACAAAAAAATGCTCCCTCTTGAGCTTTGCAGGTTTGCTCCCCCCGGACGAATATATCTTTTTAAATGGCAGCTCCCCCTACAAAAATCAGATAAAAATTTATCAGATTTTTCAGAAACAGATAAAATTATCTGTCTGCTCCACCTGCACATGACAGTCCAGATATGTTAAACTCTTAAAAATTTAAACTTTAAAAAACATATGAGATTAACATCAAATTTAAATAAAATAAAAAATGTTAATTTAAAATTATAATTTGTAACTACTGAATGATTGAATCTAATGATTCAACATACCTAACTTGTATACCAAAAAATTAAATTGTTTTTCATCTAAGACTTTGGTAAACAAGTCAGCTAATTGATATTCAGTAGGTACCAAATAAAATTCTATATTACTTTCTACATGATCTTTAATAAAATGCATGATACTAGATATCGATGTGTTTGGTTTTAGAATGTTGCACCGGATTGGAAGCTATGGCGATTGTACTTTGAGAATCACAATAAATTGGAATCTTTTGTGGTGTAAGCCTGTAGTCTCTGAGTTAGCTCTTCATCCATAACACTTGGGAACAGCACGACGATACGGCAACGTTCAGCTTCGGCTGTAGAGAGTGAAACACAATGTTGTTTCATGGATGACCAGCAGACGGGTTTGTCACCTAGAAATTAGACTGCTCCTGATGTGCTTTTTCTATCCATTTTGTCACCTGCGTGATCAGCATCAGAGAATGAAGTTACTGTAAATGATGATTCTCGGGGATACCACAAACCTAAGTTTGGTGTTCCCTTTAGATATCTTAAAATTCTTTTGGCAACAGCCAAATGTGATTCTTTCGGATGTGCCTGATATCTAGCAAAAACACATGTGCCTGATATCTTGCAGTTAAATACATAAATGACCCAATTATGCCTCGATAATGAGTTACATCTACAGGTTTTCCTGAAATGTCCTCATCGAGTTTTGATTTGGAATCCGGAGCCATGGGAGTTTTCGTAGAAGTACTATTTACCATGTTAAATTTCTTTAACATGTCCTGAATGTATTTGGACTTATTGATGAAAATACCATCAGTCAGTTGTTTCACTTGTAAACCTAAGAAAAAATTGATTTCTCCCATCATGCTAATTTACAATTTTTGGGACATTAAGAATGCAAAATTCTGGATTTATAGACCCAAATATTATATCATCTACATATATTTGAATAACTATGATATCTGGACCCTGATGTTTTATAAACAGGGTTGTATCCACTGCACCTTTGTTAAATCCACATTTTAATAGATAGTTTGGAAGTGCATCGTACCAAGCACGAGGTGCTTGTTTAAGGCCATACAGGGATTTATCCAAAATATACACATGGTCAGGCTTCGAAGGATTAGTAAACCCTTTGGGCTGATATGTATATACTTCGTCTGTCAGTTCCCCATTTAAAAAATGCAGGTTTTACATCCATTTGATAAATTGTAAAGTTTCTTTGAGCCGCAAAAGCCAAAAACATCCTAATAGCTTCTATCTAGGCAACTGGAGCGAATGTTTCATCGTAATCAATTCCTTCTTGCTGACTATATCCTTTGGCAATGAGGCGAGCCTTGTTTCGAATGATGACACCGTGTTCATCCTTCTTATTCTTAACGATCCACTTCGTGCCAATGATTGATTTGTCTTTCGGTCGCTCCACCAATATCCAGACCTTCTGTAGGTACCAAAAGGTTTCCCTGGTGTATTGTTCTTAGCTGTAGATGGAGGGGAGGGGGGGGGGGATGAATACAGCAATTTAAAACTCAACACTCTTTTCTCAATGTTTGTGTATATTATTAACAAGTGTTAATTACAAACAAGCTTGATTGCGGAAAGGTTCAAGCTGAGATGACAGTTATAAAAGTTGTTTTTAATAATCTAAAACACACTTACACTAGATACAATGAATACACTCACTTAGATGAACTCACTATTTTTACAAGACACAGATAGACAGCTTGAGTATGAACAGCTTAGACACACTTACTGTTATATTCAAGCAGACTCGCATACCTGAAAAACACACTTTAATGCATGATATGATCTTACACTCTTGATATCTCACAATCCTTAGAAGCTTCCTTTTATACTCTTACTGAGAATCTCAGTGAAGCTTTTTCATTGGATAAAGAGAAAGTGGGATGTCTTTCCAAAAAGACAAAACACCTTTTCTGCACATGTTGATAAAGCATACTTGTCTTCATGTGGCAGAATCTTTGTCTTTTTCTTTTTGTCACTGTTGCATAAGGCTTTAACCAAAAGAGGAATGTCAACTTTGCATCTTTGTTCTTTTCTTAAGGACATTTTGATATAAGAAAAGGTCTGTCACCCTTTCAGATATCCGTTTATCTTCATGTAATAGAACAGCGTAGGCAGGCTTTTGCAGTTACTGTTTTCCACTTTGTCTTCGACTTGTAAACTGATCTTGTAGCCAAAAACAATACACGAGGACTTGGAAACATATTCCATAATGTGTTTACCTGTTCACAAAGAACAGGTTCTGTTCACAAAGAACTTAACACTGAGAATCTGTCCAAGCTGCTCAACAGAACAGAGCAGCATAGACAGTTTTTGTCCAGCCTGTTCAGCAGACAGATTAGCTTGGACAATCTGCCTTTGTTGCAACAAATGCAACAGGGTAAGCAGCTTTGGCTGATATTGCAAATCACTTTACAGGTTTCAATAAGGCATAAACAAGCCTTAAATTATACCTTCAAGTGCATTAAACAGGTTTGAATAAGAATCTCCCCCTAAGACGCAGAGCAGGTTTAACTGAGGCCTTTTTGTGCCTAACAATCTCCCCCTATTTGCAACAATTAGTCTAAGCTGATTTTATCAATAATCACTATACATTTTTACAATACATTTTCTTGAGATGAAATTACAACATTTAAGTAAAGTAAAAGATCAGTTTATATATATACTGATTTTTGATTACGTAAACAACATATGTTTTTACAAAAGTACTACTAATGTACTAGTGTATATTACAACTGATGTAAAAATAAAAGTTACAACTTATGTAACAAAGTACAACTTATGTACAAGAAAATTCAACAATTTGGACTGTTGATGATGGGAGCAAATAATGGCAAGTTTGTCGAACAGATGGACAGCTTCCATTCTTCACCTACTTAGACAGTAGCTGGACTTCATGACAGTGGTGGTGGCAATCCCTCTTCAAACATTTTTTCAAGTTCATCCCTGGTTTCTTCCAAGACTTGTATTTCAACTCTGAGGTTATAAAATTGGGATGTTCAAGCTCCCCTCTTTCATAGAAGCCTCTGAGCTGATCCCAGATGGCTGCTATCCACTTACTAGAATGCCTGAAGGAGTTTGCAAGTCTGAATGCTACAAGCTGTTTGAGACCAACTTTGTGTAGGTCTGATGCTCTTCGAAAGCACTTCTTATTTGTCAGGGGGATCTACAAAAAATTCCCCAAACTCAGGTTCTTCAATCAGCTTGCCTTCTTCAAATTCTACTCCTTTCGGCAGGCTGTGGTCAACTCCTTTGATCTCTACTGCGTAGTCACCTTGTTCAATTAAGATCAGGAGTTCCTCCAGCTCTGAATCCTTTCTATTCCTCTTGGAATTTATTTTGGGGTAAGTCACAGAGACACCCAGAGATAGTTCTTCTGAGATCAGGCCAAGACCTTTCACTCTTTCCATCAGCTTTTTGACATTTGCCCTGATAGTTTTAGTCGTTTCAGACTTAGACTGGCTCAGGGCAACTGCCAACTCCACCTATTCTCTGTACCCCATCTATGCAACATCAGTGTAGTCATATGATTCCAGTACTGGGTCTGTTGCACCCATTCTGGTTACTTGTAGCTTCCACTGCTTGCCTTTTCTTGAAATGGGCACAACTTTTACAATAGCTTCCTTGGCAAGTCTTCTATCAGCAACATCAAAGAACTTTTTCCTTGCCAAGTTGGCAAAGTGTATTTGGGCTCTTGCAGAGGATGCTTGTTTTGAATGGGTCACAGAGATCGGAACATCCTTTTCTTTCTCACCTTCCTTTTCACCCCCTGACTCCCTAGCAGCTGCAAGCATTTTTCTTTGCACATCCAAAGAAGGCATTTTAATTTTGCTTGCCTCTTTGTATGCAAAGGATCTGGCAGCTCTGGCTGAGGCTTCTTCCTTTCTTAGTGTTTCCAGGGCTTTGAGCTGTTCATCTCTGTACTCATAATACTTTTCCATAGGAACACCCATTTCCTTAGCCCTTGCCTTGTCAAACTTCAGCTGCGCTGCTCTTGGATGGTCAGGGTCAAAAGCTGCTTTGTTCTTTCCTTTGGCTGTCGTAGTTTGAACAGCCTCAGGAATCTCTTCCTCCTCTTCTTCTTCTTCTTCTTCTTCCAAGATCAGATGCCTCCTTCTGCTTTGCCTGTCCCCAGGAATGGATTCCTCCCCCTTAGTTTGTGCAGGGTTTGGAGATCCAGCCTGTGTAGGCTGAGCAGGTTCTGTGTGATGGGAGACATCTGCTGGAGGACCTGTTCCTGATGCACCTGCTGCTTGACCAACAAATGTTGATTTCTCCTTAAAAGGAGAAGAGGTTTTCTCCCCCTTAGACATAGTCTTTGAGGCAGACAACTTCTCCCCCTTTGAAGGAGATGGACCAGCACCTATAACAACTGGTCTGCCTGGAGAAATGAATTCAGCAGGCTTTGCAGCAGTTTTCGCAGCAGGTTTTGGGGCCAACCAAGCCAAGCACCAAGAAAGCCCGGTTGTCCTTAGCCTCTGCAAGTTGGGTAAGGCAGTTTTGAAGAGAAGAGGATTGGGAATCAGCAATAGAGGACAGCTTGACTAGATTTTCTCTATCAGAAGCTGTGAACAGCAAACTTTGAAGCTGTACAAGATGTAACTCAAGAGAGTCCTGCACAACATCAAGATTTGCTGACACAGAGTTTGACAGAGAGACAATTAAAGAGTTTAAGCTGGCCATGGTAGCAGGAAGGGTAGTGGTGCAAGTTGTGAGGAGAGTTGACAGCTGTTGGGTAATTGCTGTCATGGAGGACACAGAGTCCTGTTGATGGGAAATAATATAAGAGAGTGGAGTGGAGATGGTTTATAGCTATGTAGTGAGTGCAAGCAGCTGTGAGGACTGGTCAAGTTGTGGAGTAGCTGGAAAGGAATTCTTGAAAAAATCAAAGAATCCTTGGAGCTGGGCAAACATAGAGTCTGAGATTATTGAAGGTAGGGAAGTCATGGAATTTTCCAAAGATCCAACTTTTTTGGTCATCAAAGAAAGTTGATCCTTCAAAGGAAGATCTTTGGGGGAAGGGGGAGTATGGGTAGACTGTTTGGATTATGTAGAGGGGGAAGAATGAGATGAGGATGAGGCAGATGTTTGGGGATGAGATGGAAAGGGAAGGGTAACTCTGGACAGAAGGTCCATAGCCTGGGCAAAAGTATTATGGCCCAGCTTGGAGGGGTCAATGGGTCCCTCAGCAGTGGCTGTATGATGCAGGCCCAAGTATAGAGGATCGGGCCATTATGTTTCTGGAGGCCCAAGATAGAGCCCGTAATAAAAGGGGCTAAACGAAAACGGGCCTAACTTTCGACTCGGGTCTCCGTTAGGGGCGAATCAGGTGTCCAAACGACCGTTGGCTCGAGCTCCACGCACTGACAAAATGCCGAAGGCGGTTTGCCCAACCGTTCGGCCCAAATTCGACCCGGAATGAGAGTTACGGGCCTTTTTATGAATTTTATCGGTTATTTGGGTTTTTATTTTTGTTTCCTGGGTCGACCCGCTGGGTTATTTGACCCGTTTTAAGTTTCCTGTTTCTTTTTAAAGTGTGTTGAACTTATGTATGAAGACAGTTTATGAATTAAGAAAATTTCTCTCTTTTCCAAATTTCCGAGTTCAAAATCGGTTGTTTGAAGCCTAATCGTTTGGTATTCACAGAATCAACAAACTTTTAGTAGAGATTGTTCTGGAATTCTTTGAATCAACAGAATAATCTATATTTCTATTTGCTACGCTGCATCACTGTAGCTGCTTCATCAGGAGAAGGGGTAGAGGATGGTAGCCTTTCAGATACTACTTGTCTTGCGGTACCTTCATTAAGGCCAGGGGTTGTTCCCTCTACAGCACCTTGGTCCTTCAGCAGTTGTTGGGTGTACAACAGTCGTATCATGAGGAGCAGAATTTTGAGGCTGATCTACTGGATGGTCTAATCCAGCAGGATTGGCACCTCGGGCAGACTCAGGTTGTGTAGGAGAAGTATGGGTTGGAGACTCTGTGGACTCAGTATAGAGTGGAGTGAACTCCTGTCTTTCAATATTCTTAGCCTGTTGGGAGGCTGGAATAGTTGATGTGGTAGTCTCCGTATGTACAACTGGTTCCTGTTAGGAGGAACCAGAGGGCCTAGGCTGACTCAGGGTAGACTCTGGTTGGAGTGAAGCCTACTCCAAATGTGCTGAACCTTGTCCCAAAATAGGAGAAGCAGTAGGGGTTGCTTCTTTTTCAACTGATCCCTGTTGAGAGGGATCAGAGGGGCTAGATGGGTTGGTTGGTTTCTTTTTGGCTAAGGTTTTGCGTCTGTGTAGGCGGAGGGATGAAGTAGAGGATGTGTGTTGTGGAGAAGAGATGAGGGAATCTGTTTGGACTGGTGGGGAGACTGGGTCAGAAATAGGTGGGTTTGCCTGTTCCATAGTCTCAGGTGCCACAGAGGCACCAGCCACAAAAGCTTCAGGTTCAACAAATGAACTAGGGTGAGAAGCCTGCTCCCCCTCAGCCACAGAGGCTGATGGGGCAGACTTGGACTTGGCTGTTTTAGCCTTCTTGCGGACAGGCTCAGCTTCAGTCGTTTCCAGGGTTCTTTTAACAAATTTGACCCTAGATTTGGATTTTCCCTTTGAAGAAGTCTCTGGATCCAGCCTCACAGTAGAGCGTCTTTCCACCATTCCTAGCAACCTCCTAATTGGTGTTGATAGAGGAGGTTCATTTGGGAGTACAGGAGTGTTGAAAACTCTATTCCCTATGACAGGGAATGCAGTAGTACGAAGTGGAGGCTGAGAGTTATAGAGTTGCTCACCACAGATGTGCTTCAAAATGAGGCTAAAAAACCTGGGATATTGAACTGCAGCTGGACGTGTTTCTTGCTGCACCAGGTTCCTCAAGTTCATGAAACTCCATCTTGCCTTGTTTATTGTAGTCCCATCCACAAGCTGTAGGACTATGGGAATCTCATCACGGCTAAGTTGGTCGAATGAACCAACTTTACCGCTGAAGCACATCACCACCGAGGCAAACAAGAAACTGTAGGTTGGAGACAAATCCTTCCGAAACAGTGTAGCTCCAACTTTGGGTTCTGCTACACCACAAAAACGTAGCAGATTCCCCATCTAGTCATTCTCAGGCTGTGGCTGATCATAGGTTTCAGCCGCAGGAAGACGAAGAGCTTCCTTGATCAGACCTGTGGTAATCTCACTGGTTTGAGTCCCATTGAGTATGGTTCCCCGAATGATTTTGGTAGTAGGGTCATAAGAACAGGTGTACCAAAATTCATATACCATCTCCTGGTACAGTACACCAGGAGATGCAGTCATTGCGTAGTTCAGTGGGTGAACCTTCAGAAACTCCACCATGTCTTCATACCCTTTTACCATATAATTTTTAGGGATGGTTAGGTTTGCAAGGTAGTTGGTAGGTTTCAATGTCAGCATCGTGGTAATAGATGAGTGTTTGTGCACATCGTTACCAACGAAAACTGGAAGAAAGGGGTTGTTTAGGTGAGCCATTTGGATAGTAGTGGAGGTATTAGCACAGGACACTTAGTCGAAGTTAGGGTTCTTTGGAAGATATGGAAGTAGTAAGGAAGACGAAGATGAAACAGTAGATGGGTATTTATAGGATTTGAATGTGAGTCGGTATGAGAGAGAAAAACTTTGGGCGGTTGATTTGAAATGTTCGTTAACGGATAACGGAACGGTTGTTCATGTCAAACCGGTTGTCAGACCACTTGAGCCATTTTTAGTCACTAACACACGTTAACCCACATTATCCGCTGTAATTAAGTTAAATAAAAACAAAATATAAGTAACTTAATAAAGAATAAAAGGTAATTAAAACTGATGGTCTAAGCTGTTGTTCAAACCTGTGATGAGCAGGGTCATCACAAGCTGTTCATTCTTCAGGTTGTTCTTTCAACCTGTTCAGCTATATAAGAACAGGTTATGTTCAATAGCTGATCGCGTTACAAGACAATATCTTGTATGACAGATTGAGAGAGTGAGCAGGTTGGAGGTTTGATCATCAGACCAGGTTTGAAATGAAAGCTGATTTTGTCAAACCTGTTATATGCTCAAGCTGTTCAAGTTTTCAGAAATTGGCTAACTATAGAACATGCATAACCTATTCTGTCTAAGCTGTTCTGAGAAACTTGAGCAGTGTGAGACATATAATGACTTAGAACATTTATGACACTTAGTCACATTTATTTAACGTGCCCAGCTTGCTTACAAGATAATTAAATCTATTTTGATCAAGAGGCTTTGTGAAAATGTCTGCAAGCTGTTCATCTGTGGAAATAAAACTTACCTCCACATTACCTTTCTAGATGTGATCCCTGATGAAGTGATGTCTGACTTCTATATGCTTTGTTCTGGAATGAAATACTGGATTGTTGGAGATAACTATGGCACTTGTATTATCACACAGTATAGGAATTTTCCTATATACAAGTCCATAGTCTTCAAGCTGATGCTGCATCCATAGAATCTGCCCACAGCAGCTTCCAGCAACAATATACTTAGCTTCAGCAGTAGAAGTAGAAACTGAGTTCTACTTCTTGCTACACCAACTTATCAACTTACCACCAAGGAGTTGACACCCACCTGTTGTGCTTTTTCTGTCTAGCCTGCAGCCTGCAAAATCAGAATCTGAATATCCTGTTAGATCAAGGCTTTAGTCTTTAGGATACCAAAGACCCAAACCTGGTGTACCCTTAAGGTATCTGAAGATTCTTTTTACGGCAGCTAGATGTGATTCTTTAGGATCAGCTTGAAACCTAGCACATAAACAGGTAGCAAACATAATATCAGGTCTACTAGCAGTTAAATACAACAAGCTCCCAATCATGCCTATGTAAGCTATTACTGAAACAGCTTTGCTACTGGCATCTGCATCCAACTTTACATTGGTTGCCATTGGGGTTTTGATAGGAGAACTTTGATTAAATTTAAACTTCTTCAAAAGATCTAAAGTATACTTTGTTTGATTTATAAAAATTCCATTTGAGGTTTGTTTAACCTGTAATCCTAACAAGAAAGTAAGTTCTCCCATCATACTCATTTCATATTTAGATTTCATGAGTAGTGAAAAATTCTTGCATAACTGCTCATTAGAAGAACCAAATATTATGTCATCCACAAAAATTTGAACAAGCATAATATCAGACTTCACCATCTTTATGAACAGTGTGGTATCCACTTTACCTCTGGAATAATTATTGCTCATAAGGAAATCATTAAGAGTGTCATACCAGGCTCTAGGGGCTTGTTTTAGACCATAGAGAGCTTTGTCCAACTTATAGACAAAACCTAGATGATGTTCATTTTAAAAACCTGGAGGCTGCTTGACATAGACTTCTTCTTGGAGCTTACCATTCATAAATGCACTCTTCACATCCATTTGAAATACCTTAATGCTCTTATGGGCAGCATAGGCTAGAAACAAACGAATTGCCTCTAACCTGGCCAGAGGAGAAAATGTTTCATCATAGTCAATGCCTTCCTCCTGTCTATAGCCTTTAGCAACTAGTCTTGCCTTATTTCTAATGACATGACCTTGCTCATCCATCTTGTTCCTAAAAACCCATTTGGTGCCAATTATTGTTTTTTCCTTTAGGAGCAGGGACCAGCTTCCATACTTTGTTTCTCTCAAACTGATTGAGTTCTTCTTGTATGGCAGTGATCCAATTGGCATCTTTAAGTGCTTCATCCACTTTCTTAAGCTCCATTAGGGACACAAAGCTAGAAAACATACAAAAGTTTCCTAAGCTGTCCCATCTTGTTTGCACCGCTTTGTTGATGTCACCAATTGTTTGATCATTTGGGTGACACCTAATCCACTTAGGATCTTGCATCAATGAAGATTCTCCTGAGTTGTTTGCATCTTCAACAAGTCCTGTTGAGCAGCTCTCAAGATTTTCAGACACACTGATATCTTGAGCCTGTTCACTTGTTGAGCATGACTCTCCATTGTTGAACATATCAGCAAAGGATCCAGGAAAATCAGCATTGATTGGTTCAGGACATGAAGTTGTAATTATGTCAGTACACTTATTCACACAGGGTGTATCAACATAATAATCATCATGCCCATCATGGTTAACAGGTTCCACTCTGGATGTAGTGGAAGCTTTTGAGTCCTTCTCTTCACTAATGATATGCATAAGATCATCAAAGATGAATTCTCCTAAAACTGATTCAGGAACAGCTTTGGTGGAGGCACTCCTAGACTCTTCAAAGGTGACATTGATAGATTCATCTATCACCTTTCTCTTGTTGTTGTATACTCTGTAGGCTTTGGAGATATCAGAATATCCAACAAACACACCTTCATCAGCTTTGGGTTCAAACTTTGCCAGTTGGTCCCTTTGATTCAGAATGAAGCAGGGGCATCCAAACACATGGAAGTAGCTAATGTTTGGCCTCCTCCCATTTGAGTAATTCATAGGGAGTCTTGTTGAACCTTTACACCACCAAGGATCTATTTTGGGTGAAGCAAGCAGTGTTGACAGCTTCAGCCCAGAATGATGAAGGTAAATCTGATGCACACAACATGGTTCTAGCAGCTTCAATGAGGGTTCTGTACGTCCTTTCAACAACTCCATTTTGTTGTGGAGTTCTTACTGCTGAAAAGTTCTGTGATATTCCTCTATTTTCACAGAAGTCCTCAAAAGTACTGTTTCTAAATTCGGTACCATGATCACTTCTAAGCTGCTTTACTTGAGCAGAGTTCAGCATTTCCATCTTCTTGATAAATCCAATGATTTCTCAAGCAGTCTCTCCTTTGCTCTTCAAAAGATCACCCATGTAAACCTAGAGAACTCATCAACCATTACTACAGTGTATCTTCTACATCATAGACTTGGGACACTAACTGGTCCAAACAAGTCCATGTGGATTAAGAAGAGAGGAGTATCAATAGAGAAATTGTGCTTAGATTTAAAAGATGATTTTCTCTGCTTGCCTTTCTCACAAGCTGTGCAGAGTTTATCCTTAACAAAAGTTATAGAAGGCAAACCTGTTACCAACGCTTTCTTACAGAGTTTGTTGATGTTCTTGAAGTTCAGGTGTGATAGCCTTTTGTGCCATAACCAGTTCAGGTCTGCATTGCTTCTTGAGATAAAGTAGGTTTCAGTTGTGGGATCAACAGATTTCATGTCCACAACATATTCACCTTTCTTTCGTTGTGCACAGAGCACAGCTTTGCCTTGGGGATCCAATATGTAACCCAGGTGCTCATCAAAGTTAACCTTGTAGCCAGCATCACACAGTTGACTAATGCTTACAAGATTATGTTTTAGCCCAACTACATAGGCTACCCTTTTGAAAACTGCAGCACCAGCTTGAAGAGTTCCATACCCTTCTGTGGATCCCTGTACATTGTCACGAAATGTGACTTTTGGCCCTTTTTCAGGCATGAGATCACTCAGCAGGTCCTTGCAACCTGTCATATGTCTTGAGCAGCCACTGTCCAAGTACCAAACCTGGGATGGTTGTTTGTCCTGTAGAGTGTCATGAGAAAATATTAGTTATTTTAAGGGGAACTCATCATAGGGATGAGTTCTCCTACTTCATCAACCTTTGTTGATGGGCCAGTGATATCCAAACTAATATTTCCTATTTGAATGGTATCAGCCTGGATACCATCCTCATTGACTATGTTACTTCCAACATTATATGTTTTTGCAATGATGAAACTAGCAGAGTCAACATGCCTAATGTCCTCAGTTTCAGGACAGTCTTTGGCCATATGTGTCTTCTTCCCACATTTATAGCATTTTCTCATTTAGCCTTTTTGGAAGAAGAACCTCCAGAAACATATTCTGAATTATTTTTGTTGATATCGTCAGCAGGTTTAGCAAACTTATTACTATTTCTAGATGAATCAACAGTTTGGGTGGAAGGCACAACAGCGATAGCTTTGCCTGTTTCTTCTTTCCTCTTTTTAGGAGGACAGATATAAAACACAGGAAGCTTGATTGGCTTTTGACCTTCCATAGGTTTGGGAAACTTATTCCCAAATTTCTCAGTTTGAGCAATGGCTTTGCCTTTCCCCTTACTGAGATGTGATTGATGTTGCCTATCAACATGATCACTGCTTTTGGTTCTGAAAGACTTACCTTCATTTATAACCAATTTTCCACTATGATTTAAAGACTTATTTGAAACCACGGCAGATTTACTTTCAACATGAGACTTACCCCTGTTGAAAGCAGGCTGCTTACCTTTTGAAAACTTTTTCTCAAAATGATTAGCATCAAAAGGATTAACAGGTCTCTTACCATCAGATTTGGACCCAGAGCCTGTTTTGTCTACAGGTTTAGAGTCCACAACTGCAGGTTAAGCATGTTTTCCTTTCTTTTTCTTGTGTGAATCAGCAGAGCACTTAGCAAGCTGATTTGATGGGGAACATATTCCATCATCAGCTTTTGGGCCTTTTTCACACAAGCTGTCAGTATTTTGAGGCCTGAAAAACCTATTTGTTTAGACTAGCTTACCATTTACTTTTTGAATGAGAGTGCTAGGAAGCTCACCAAGAGTGGATAAGTCATCTTTCATATTATTTTTCTCAACAATAGAAGCTGCTTTGTCAAGATCCCCTCCAAGATAGGCTTGGATTTGTAAAGAGATCTGTTGACTAATGCAATGGCTGACTTTTTGTGCAGATTGGCACCAAGAGTCAACTATCTTTTGAAGCTTTGCATGTTTTACATGTGTCTCTCTCTTTTTTCCAGTAAAATGGAGTTGATGTGTTTTAAATCATGAAGCTCAGTTTCCAACTTATGGAAACTGTCCAGTTTACTTGATTTTATGTCAATATCATTTTCAAGCTTAGAGATTTCAGACAGTAAGACATTGTGCTTCTCAACAGCAGCTTTTAAATCAATAAGCATGTATTCAAACATTTTTTACTTTTTCATCTGAACTGTAAGCGATAAAGTTTTGTACCTTGTACATCATTGTGGGATTCCAGTTCTCTAAGCTGATGATGGCTTCAGCTTCAGCCAGAACCTATTTGAAGTTGCTGGTTGATGGGACATTAGTGTTGGCCATCAGACAGTTGTTATCTTCCTCATCTGAGGATGAGTCAGATTCCTCCCAATCACAAGTCTCAGCCATGAGTCCCTTTTGCTTGTTGGAAGCCACTGAGTTTTCCAACTTTTTCAGCTTAGCCATGGCCATAAGGTACTTAACCCTATTGCCATCGTCCATGTTTGTCTTGAATGGTTTGGATGACTGGCCAACAGCTTTTGACACACAGTCAGCAGCTATGTGGCCAGTCTTGCCACATTTAAAGCACTCAGCCTTAGATTTATCAAATGCCTTCTTTTTAACAGCATTTGAGTTCCTCTGCAGCACTCTTCCACCAAACCTCTTCTTGTTGAAGTTTTTGACAAGCATTGCAATCATTTGCTCATCATCAAGTTCAGCAAGATCTTCATTGTCTTCCTCTTCAGACATTTCTTCCCTTTCATCATCAGCCTGTTGATCAGGTTGTGTGAACACATCACATACCTGACCAACAGGTTGTCTCACGATGGCCACTAAGGCAGCACCTCTCTTAGACATTTCCAAGGCATTTCTTTTCTGTTGCCTTGACTGCTCATCATTCAGTAGGGTCCATATAAGTTTACAAGATCCATACCTTTGATGGTGCCTGAATTTCTCAAGATGGTAGAAAAATAGTTCCATTCTTCAGGCAGGATGTCCAAGAACTTGTTCACCAGAGTAAGGCTGTCCTTTGTGATCCCAACAGCTTTGAGATCATTGATAAGAGCAGTGAACCTGGTGTAGGTTTTTGTGAGTGACTCCTTTGGTTTTGCAAAGAAGAGTTCATACTGTCTAACAAGATTGTTAATCCTGTTGTCCACTGTGATTGTGGGACCATCATAGACGGTACACAAAGTATCCCACATCACCTTTGTAGTCTTCATCTTCTCAACCTGTTTGAACACATCATCAGGAAGAGAAATGACCAGGTTATTCCTGGCTTTTGCATCCAGAGCAACCAGTCTTTTGTCTTCATCAGACCATTGTGCTTTGGCCTTCTCAATGGTTCTGATTTCAGGGGCAGCTCCTTCAACAGCAAGAGTGATAGTAGTAACAGAAGTTGGCACATAGGGACCTTCCATTACTATCTCTGGGAGTTGTACATCCAGATTCTCTAAGTAGAACATCATTCTGCACTTCAAACCAGAGACGTTTTGATGATTAAACTTGGGAGGTTTGGCCATTGAGCCATTGTCATAGTAAGAGGAGGAACTTGCAGTACTATTGTCCATGGGAAAGTAGGGAGAATGAGAGATCTAGAGTTGACACACACTCTATCTGCTCTGATACCAGTCGTAGGTCCCAAAAGGTTTCCCTAGTGTATTGTTCTAAGCTGTAGAGGGGGGTGAATACTGCAATTTAAAATTCAACACTCTTTTCTCAATGTTTGTGTTTATTATTAACAAGTGGTAATTACAAACAAGCTTGATTGCGGAAAGGTTCAAGCTGAGATGAAAGTTACAACAGTTTTTTTAACTAATCTAAAACACACTTAGACTAGATACAATGAATACACTCACTTAGATGAACTCACTGTTTTTACAAGACACAGATGCACAAATTGAGTACGAACAGCTTAGACACACTTACTGTTATATTCAAGCAGGCTTGCATGCATGAAAAACACACTTTAATGCACGATCTGATTTCACACTCTTGATATCTCACAATCCTTAGAAGCTTCCTTTTATACTCTCACTGAGAATCTCAGTGAAGCTTCCTCATTGGATAAAGAGAAACTGGGATGTCTTTCCAAAAAGACAAAACACCTATTCTTCACATGTTGATAAAGCAGACTTGTCTTCATGTGGCAGAATCTTTGTCTTTTTCTTTTTGTCACTGTTGCATAAGGCTTTAACCAAAAGCGGAATGTCAACTTTGCATCTTTCTTCTTTTGTTAAGGCCATTTTTATATAAGAAAAGGTCTTTCACCCTCTTCAGATATCCGTTTGTCTTCAGGTAACAGAACAGCGTAGGCAGGCTTTTGCAGTTACTGTTTTCCACTTTGTCTTGGACTTGTTAACTGATCTTGTAGCCAAAAACAATACATGAGGACTTGGAAACATATTCCATAAAGTGTTTAGCCTATTCACAAAGAACAAGTTCTGTTCACAAAGAACTAAACACTTAGAATCTGTCCAAGCTGCTCAACAGAACAGAGCAGCGTAGACAGTTTTTGTCCAGCCTGTTCAGCAGACAGAATAGCTTGGACAATCTGCCTTTGTTGCAACGAATGCAATAGGGTAAACAACTTTGGTTGATATTGCAAATCACTTTTCAGGTTTCAATAAGGCATAAACAGGTTTGATTAAGAATCTCCCCCTAAGATGCAGAGCAGGTTTGATTGAGGCCTTTTTGTGCCTAACACATTAAAACTTTCAAACTGATTTAGATCTTCTTGCGTAGCCACGATCCAATCAGCATCTAGGAGAGCTTCTTTTACATTCTTTGGCTCAATTTTACTGAGGAAATTTGAAAATAAGCACTCGTTCATGGTTGCTCTTCTGGTTTTAATTAAAGCTGAAGGATCACCTATGATGTTTTCATTTGGGTGATTCCTTGTCCATTTAAAAGTACATGGTTAAGGTTGAAGTTGGTCTTGATTGGGGTTTAAATCTAGATTAGGAACTCGAGGATTAGCTTCTGAGGTTGATGGTATATCAACTGAGATCGGGATTTCTGAATTTTCAGAAGGTAAGGGGGTTTCAAAAGATACTGGAGGTTGAATGGCTTGTACACTGTCAACATGTAAGTGTACGTCTGTCGTTGAAACCACTCCAGTTTCTTCCGAAATAGGTTGGTGAGAATAATTTGAGACTACGACTGGATCTTCAGTAATCCTGTCACACACCAAATTTGAAACATTAGGTTTTGTCTGTTCAAAGTAGTCTTCATAAAAATTCTCGGACAGTTTATTTAAATCATTATTTTCTGCTCTCTGTTCAGATGACTTCATAGAAGTCGGCATGTTAAGATCGGGTCCTGAACTGGTATGTTCAGAAGCCATTAGAACGCCTTCATCGAATTTAACATTGACGCTTTCATTTACTGTCTTTGTCCTCTTATTGTAGACTCGGACGGCTACAGACTCCTTCGAATAGCCAATGAAGATGCCTTCATTAGCTTTCTNCCAAGCTTCTGTTCAAATCTTCGAACACTTTTTCTATCTGACAGCCTCCATTCAATCTTAGAGATAAATTCAACCATGAGTTTTCTATCGTTAACTGACAGAGCACCTTTCTTTGTCTTCCTCTTCTGATCTGCTGCCAGTTTGCCTTTCAGACCAGACAACACTTTAATCAATGTTCCGTCAGAAAACTTATTCAGTTCAACACTTCTCATGGCTCTCAATCTTTTATTTCTATCTTTGTACATGACAGCTGGATGTTTCACCATTATAACTTGAAATTCTTTAAGTTCACCAGCAAATTTAATATCTCTGTGAGGCGCAGTCATGTTTATCTTCCTCATCCCTCTCTCAACTCCAATCTGTAAATCTTGCACTGACATTAATACCAGTTTGGTATGCATAAAATGAAACAATGTCTTCAGCGCAAATCTACAATGTTCGTTCCTTTTATTCCTGCACAGTTCGTCAAAAAGATCTTCAATATCGACCAAGTGCATGTTGAACATGTCGGCTTCAGTGAATACATACGTGTTTCCATCAGACCTGGTAACAGTAAACTTCGGATAAAAAATCTTAACAAATCTTTCCTTTTCAATCATCACCAGATCTACTATCCTGAATTCACTATTCACCTTCTCAACCTCTTGAGTCTTATTTCTTAAGAAACTGGCATAGTTGACCAGATTGGGCATGTTCGGCTCTAAAACTCGGAATAACTTGAGAAATGAACAGGGAGCTTGTTTCTTGCAAAAAATCCTTTTCTCCAAAATATCTTCAATATAAGGCATCTTATTCCTTTTTCTGATGAATTCAGCAGATCTATTCTCTGGAAGCTCTAGCTTTTTCACCTTCTTCTTGCTTATCTCATCTTTATTCAACAAAGTCAACATATCTTGAATTTCTCTCTGCACCACTTGTTGAGCTTCAAATCTGAGTCTATGTTGTTTCTTAGACTCATCGGCAAGCACATACTCGTTGAGGAATCTATCCATTACCTCAACCTCATTCAGTATGACCTTTTCTTGTGCAACACTGCTCTCAACTGGAAACTCTTCAAATTCCTCTTTAACTTGAATAACCACCTCAGGCTTTTCAACCGTTGGTGTCAAATCAGTATCCTTCAAAATCTCTTCAACTACCCCTTCCTCCTCCTCAATTCTTTCAGCTCTGAAATCAACATCAGTTAAGGCAATTATATCATCATCTTCTGATACTTCAATGTACTCCTCCCTCTCTTCTCCTATACCTTGAATACTTAAATCTTGATTTTTCTCTTGATTGTCTTCATCTGAATCAATATATTCGACAAAGTGATAGATATCAGACTGAATGTTCAAAGGAACTGGAACATCTTCATGAAGAATCAATCCCAGCTCTCTTTGTTCACCAGCTGAATCTTTTGAGCCTCCAGCGTCTTTCTCTTGAACTTCCGGTTCCTTTTCTGGATACGTAATCATTAATAACCCAGGCGTTGGTTCATCAAGCTTTCTCCTCTTCTCCCCCTCATGAGGAGCATCATCGGAGTCCTCATCATGCTCATCATGTTTCCTTTTGGATGAGGAAGCTTGAGCCTTACACGTCTCTTCTACTGCAGCTACTCTTTCAGACAAATTTCCTAAAGCCGTTACCACTGTATTCTCTAAACTGATCATGCGTTCTCTCATCTCGTCAAATTGATCAAAAACAAAATCTTTTAACTCTTCCTTCAACTCCTCTATTGCTTGTTTTGATTCATCTCTTTTAACCGACTCCTCCGCAACATCCTTTCCCTTCAAAAACTTCTGAATGTTAGACATTTGAGCCATGACCTCAGCCAGTTGATTAGATACATGCGTGTTGACTCCAGAAACAACTGCATTCAAGGCTGTTGACAGAGTTGATTCGGTCACAAACGGGGATAAACTCACTACTGGGTCACGAAGACTTCCAGTTGACACAACAGTTGAACTGGTAAATAGAACTTCTGTGTGGCCAGTGCTCAGAGTTGGTATTTGCGGTTCTCTGACTGGACTTCCACCCTCTTCAAGTGACGGAGCAACAAATGCTTCCATTACTAAGGGTGTTCCGGTGGGAACACGAAGTTCGGCCACACTGACTTCAACGAATGAAGTCGACTCAAGTGTCCTAATGTGTATAGGATCTAGACTCAGTGAATCAAATGAAGTCGTACACACGGGCAACTGTGTACTGGTTTCAATATCCATCAAGTCCAATTGACTTTCGGATAGACTGTGTGTTTCATCCCGGTGAGCAAATGAAACAATCTCCTGTTGAGAGGAGATTGAGTGGATAGGAGGGTGTGCAGTCGTCAGTGGGATACTGACTTGTTCAATGCTAACTCTCATAGGAGAGCTAACAGTGGATGTGGTTAATTCCCGGCTTTCTGGGCTTAAGGGCACCCTCACACTCTCTACAGCGATGTGCTCAACCTCAATCATCATTCCCCCTCCTTCATGATGATCTCCACCATCATCACCATCATCATCATCATCACCCTCTCCCTCTTCTTCCTGAATATCAGATAGAGTTCTCTCTGAATCAGATTTCTCTTGTTCTTCCTCACCACCCCTTACACTTCCTTCACCCTCACTCTCAGAACGGCTAACCTGAACTTCAGCCCCTTGCTGAGGTTCCGCTGTCCTTAAAGCTCCTGGGCTAAGAGAACCCGGTTCTTGGGTCTCTATGGGAGCATGATCTATTCTATATAACCTCACATTTTCACTCTCAGGATCTGCATACTTCAGTAAATATTCAGGAATCGGCATGATATTTGCATTAGGAGAGTCCGGCACTTCATGTAGACTCATCATAACATAGTCTGGGCATCGTTGAGAGTTGGCTCGCTTTGGAATATTTTCATTTGCCCTTAAGATCCCTCGAATAAGGATCTGTATAAATCTCTGAAGTGGCACAAATTTCCTTGCTCGATTTGTTGTTTTTGCAAGCACAACCTCCTTTAGATCCTCCCATATGCACTGAGCAAAGTCATAATGTTTATTGAATGCTATCCCATGAAAGATTCTCAAGCAGTGAATGCTGCATCTATCAATCCCTGTATGCTTAGATGTCATACACCTATTGATGATCCCAAATAACGTATACCATTCGCCATTCAATCCATTTCTGTGAAACTTTGAGCTCTTTGGAAGTGGTTTTGAGTAGCCTAGGCAGATTAAATCATGAACCAGCTCTTCATCAGAAACAAAGTCTTCAAAATCTGCCAACTCAGGGAAATTCACAGTATCTATACGTCTTGGAAGAAACAAGTTATGACGCAGTCTTGCTAGGGTGATTTTCGTTTTGAACTGGTCAATTGTTACTTTGAAGTGGTGATTTCCGTCCGCGGGAACAAATTTGACAGTGTGCCAAAATTGTTGTAAGTACACTTGAGGAATAGACGGTTTGTATTGTAATAGATAACCTAGTGGATGACCTTTCAATATGTCCACTATGATAGGATGGCTTACTTTGATGACTTTGGTATCAAGACGATGATTATTGTCACGAAACGGAAGGCAATGTTTTGGTTTTACAAGTTGGTTATCAGGAATAATATGGGTTTGTGAGGAACGGGCTACAGAAGTTGATCGGACTGGGGTAGAGACGAGAGTATGGTTTGATGATGATTGAGCATCAGAGGAATTAGAATTTTGGGATTGTACAGGAGATGCCATTTGAATACCTGTAAAAATAAAAGTCATGTTAGATTTACCAAGTACACAAAGTACAACCTTCAAAATGTAGAAAAACTTGTAACATTTTATCAGAAATTGCAATAACTTGTGATTTTCTGTTTAAAGCATCGGGATTCCTGACAATAATTGAAAAATTATTGAGAGAATTCCAAAGTCAATCGTTTAGAGACCAATGTTAGAAAAACACAAATTTGTAACAATTTCTTAAAAAAATGTGACATTTTTTCTGAAAACTTTAAAATTCTATACTTAGAAAAAAATTTCTGATGAATCTCGAATGAACCTATACAATTCTCGAATGACACTGTAATAATCTCGGGTGACACATGATACAACTCGAATAAGACTACACCCAACTCGAATGATGAGACTAGAAAACTCGACTAAGTCTACATACAACTCGAATGATATGTACATAAAACTCGACCAAGTCTATATACAACTCGAATGATGAGACTACAAACTCGAATAATACACTATAAAACTCGAATGAAGAGTCTAGGAAACTCGAATAAGACTCTGAAAAACTCGAATGAAGTTTGATTCAACTCGAATGAGTCTTGAAGTTTCTCGAATGAAGAAACATGAAACTCGATTAAGTCACAACAAAACTCGAATGTTATATACATGAAACTCGAATGTAACATGTATTAAACTCGAATAGAAAATGAAATTCAACACCTAACTCGAATGACTAAGTTATTTTCTCGATTAACACAGAGTCTCAACTCGATTATGCTTGAAACACATGTTCTGAAAAATTTTCTAAGTATTACATCCACATATTTCTCAAATGAGTCATGATGCAACTCGAATTATGCTTAGATAAAACTCGAATGACAATGCATCACAACTCGAATGACACTGTCACTCAACTCGAATGACTCTTTAAAAACTCGAATGTAACTGTTGATCAACTCGAGTAACACTTTCAAGAAACACGAATGAAGCTGTTGATCAACTCGAATGATACGTCAAAGAAACTCGAATGAAGCTGTATTCGAGAAATGTCTTTTCATGTTTTTCGACAAGTCTAAAACACACTGAATTTGAGGAATATAATTTCAAGAAGCATTTTCAGTGTTTTAACACTTGAACCCCCTTCGAAAATGAATTTTAAACACATTTGTTTTACTGAACTTTGAACAAAAACAACTTTAAAGTTGTTAAAAATTCAAATTTCAGAAAAATAAAAAATGCGAAACTGTTCGATTGAAAAATTGATGATTGTGTGTGTGTGAATTGAAAATGACTTATGAAACTTCAGATTCATAGTCATATTGTCATTGTGGACAACAACACACACTTAATTTCAGTTTCAAGAATCATTCAGATGATTCACCATTAACGGCCAAGAACTCAAAATAAAAAGACGAACACATATTCACATTTGAACAAATACTCTGAAAATATGCACAAACAAACTGAAAAAAAAATAAAGAAAAACAAACTTTTACTCACAATTTTGATGAAAGAAAACCGTCGGTTGGTGGGTTTTTGAGGTTTCTTCAAAGTTAAGAAGCTTGTTGGAGAAGATGAAGTTGATTTTCTGAAAAAATTGATTTGAATTTGAAAATTCAAATTTATAGTCAAATTGAGCCGGCCCATTTGAATTTTTCAATGTTAAACAACCCGGCCCATGTTTAAATTTTCTCAATATTAACATTCGGCCCATCTTCTATTTTAAACCACATTAGCCCACATACCTATTTTTCAAAAAAAATTGTGACTAAAAAAAAAATAAAAAAAAAATCCATCAGCTCAAAAAAAATTTAAAATGAACTTAAAAAAAATATACTTGAGAAAAAAAAATTTCACATACACATCATAAAAAAAATGAAAAACACACACAACAAAAAAAATTAAAATTATTAACAAAATGCGTTTGCTCCCCCTTTAATTTTTTTGAAAGTTGCTCCCCCTCAACTTATGATTTCAGTTTGCAGCTCTGCTCCCCCTACAAAATAACAGATAATTTTTATCAGATTTATGCAAAATCAGATAAAATGTTTTTCTGCTCCCCCTGCACATGACATTCCAGATCTCGTTAAATTCTCAAGTATGTAAACCTTTTATGAATCCTGAATTTAACATCAGATAAAAATCACTTAAAAAATGAAAATTTTAAAATTAAAATTTTGAAACTACTGAATTATTAAATCTTAACGATTCAACATACCCAATTTGTATACCAAAAAATTAAATCGTTTTTCATCTAACGCTTTGGTAAACAAATCAGCTAGTTGATATTCAGTAGGTACAAAATATAATTCTATATTTTCATTTTCTACATGATCTTTAATGAAATGATATCGAATGTCGATGTGTTTCGTTTTAGAATGTTGCACCGGATTTGATGCAATAGCGATTGCACTCTGAGAATCACAGTATATTGGAATCTTCTTTGGTGTAAACCCGTAGTCACGTAGTTGGCTTTTCATCCACAACACTTGTGAACAGCAAGAAGATACAGCCACGTACTCTGATTCAGCTGTTGACAATGAAACACAGTGTTGTTTCTTGGATGACCAACATACGGGTTTATCACCTAAGAATTGTACTGCTCCTGACGTACTTTTTCTGTCCATCTTATCACCTGCGTGATCAGCGTCAGAAAAAGCAGTTAGATGAAATGAAGACTCCCTAGGGTACCACAAACCAAGATTTGGAGTACCTTTGAGATATCTTAAAATTCGTTTTGCAGCAGTTAAGTGTGATTCTTTTGGATTTGCCTGATATCTAGCACAAACACATGTAGCAAACATAATATCTGGTCTACTGGCTGTTAATACATTAATGACCCAATTATACCTCGATAATGGGTTACATCTACAGGTTTCCCTGAGATGTCCGCATCGAGTTTTGATTTTGAATCCGGAGCCATGGGAGTTTTCATAGGAGTACTATTGACCATGTTAAATTTCTTTAACATGTCTTGGATATATTTTGACTGATTGATAAAAATACCATCAGTCAATTGTTTTACTTGTAAACCTAAGAAAAAATTAATTTCCCCCATCATGCTCATTTCAAATTTCTGGGACATTAAAAACGCGAATTTCTTACAAAATTCAGGATTTGTAGACCCAAATATTATATCATCTACATATATCTGTATTACTATATATCTGGCCCCTGACGTTTTATAAACAGGGTTGTGTCAACTGCACCTTTTGTAAATCCACATTTCAACAGATATGTTGAAAGTGCATCATACCAAGCACGAGGTGCTTGTTTAAGGCCATACAGTGACTTATCCAAAATATATACATGATCAGGTTTCGAAGGATCAGTAAACCCTTCGGGCTGATATGTATATACTTCATCTGTTAGCTCCCCGTTTAAAAACGCAGTTTTGACATCCATTTGATATACTGTAAAATTTTTATGTGCGGCAAAAGCTAAAAACATCCTTATAGCTTCAATGCGTGCAACTGGTGCGAATGTTTCATCATAATCAATTCCCTCTTGTTAACTGTATCCTTTGGCCACGAGACGAGCTTTATTTCGAATAATGATGCCGTGTTCATCTTTCTTGTTCTTGAAGATCCACTTCGTGCCAATTATAGATTTGTCCTTTGGTCGCTCAACAAGTCGCCAGACCTTTAACCGTTCGAACTGGTTGAGTTCCTCTTGCATCGCCACAATCCAATCAGCATCCAGAAGGGCTTCTTTTACATTTTTAGGTTCAATCTTACTTAAAAAATTTGAAAATAAGCATTCATTTAATGTAGCCCTTCTGGTTTGGACTGATGACGATGGATCACCAATGATATTCTCTATTGGGTGATTTCTTGTCCACTTAACTGTATGTGGAAACGGTTCTATTGGGTCTTGGTTGGGATTGGAATCTACATATGGTTCGGGAGTGGTTGCAGATGTTGTAGGTGGAATATCGGAGGTAGGAGCTTCTGACTGTTCTGAGGTAATAGGGGTTTCAGAAGTATGTGGAGGTTCAATTGGTTGTACAGTCTCAGTAGTTGACTGCACCTTTGCTGTTGAAGCTTCTCCAGTTTCTTCTGAACTTTGTTGTTGAGATAGATCTGAAACTACGACTGGATCTTCAGTGATCCTGTCAGGCACCAAATTTTGAACATTAGATTTTGGAGTTTCAAAATAATCATCATAAAAGTTCTCAAACAACTTATTTAATTCATTTTGTTCAGCATTTTGTTTATTGGACTCCAAAGAAGTCTGCATGTTAGGTCCGGGTTCTGAACTGGTGTGTTCAGAAGCCATTATCATTCCTTCGTCAAATTTAACATTTACGCTCTCGTTGACTATCTTGGTTCTCTTGTTGTATATTCGGAAAGCAACCGATTCCTTTGAATACCCGATGAAGATTCCTTCATCCGCCTTTTGATTAAACTTTCCCAGATTGTCTT
Source organism: Centrapalus pauciflorus (assembly GCA_020465985.1). Lineage (NCBI taxonomy): Eukaryota > Viridiplantae > Streptophyta > Magnoliopsida > Asterales > Asteraceae > Centrapalus > Centrapalus pauciflorus. The sequence continues at coordinate 130,557 of JAANYP010000661.1, read as the reverse complement.
TATCATTCAATATAAAGCATCTGCAACCAAAGACATGGAAAAATTTAACATTAGGTATTCTTTTATTGATCAGCTCATACGGAGTCTTTCCGAATCTTTTATTTATTATTGAACGGTTTTGTGTGAAACATGCTGTTGCAACCGCTTCTGCCCACAAGAACAATGGTAAATTGGAGTAGGCCAACATCGTCCTAGCTGCTTCCACTAGTGTCCGATTTCTTCTTTCAACGACACCGTTCTGTTGTGGAGTCCGAGCAGCTGAGAATTGATGTGTAACTCCAACTGAATTTAAGAACGAGTCCAATGATTTGTTCTTGAACTCTGTTCCATTGTCTGAGCGAATTGTCTGGATGGTGAGTTGCAACTTTACTTGTATTTTTCGGATGAAGTCGATGATAGATTCGGTGGCATCTGATTTGGATTTCAGGAAAAACACCCATGTGTATCGTGAGTAGTCATCAACTATCACCAATACATATCTTTTCTTATTTATACTCTGTACTCGCATTGGTCCACACAAATCCATATGCAGTAACTCTAATGCTCTTGTGGATGAGTGTGCTGTTTTGGATTTGTGTGTGGCTTTTGTCATCTTTCCTTTTTCACATGCCGCGCATAGTTGCTCTTTTTGATATTTAAGCGCCGGCAGCCCTTTAACTAACCCTCCTTTTGCTAGGTTTGTCAGTTCATTGAAATTTAGATGCGAAAGACGACGATGCCAAAGCCATGCTGTTTTGGATGTTGCTTTTGACAATAAGCAGACATCTTTCTTCAGATTGATCGAGGCTAGATCAATAGAGTACAGATTTGTTTTCCTGGTTCCTGCTAGAATTTCTTTTCCTTCTGCTGATTTGATGCTGCACCGATTGGCTTTAAAGTTGACTTCTAATCCCTTATCACACAGTTGTCCAATACTGAATAGATTATGACCAAGACCGTCAACATAAAAGACCTTTTGGATTGTGATTTTGTCATATTTCAGACTTCCATATCCCTTGATCGGACAAAACTGATCGTTTCCAAATCTTACCGTCCCACAGAACTTTTCTACAAAGTCCGTAAGTGTGTCTCGTTGTCCGGTCATGTGTTTGGAGCATCCCGAATCAAGGTACCATACATGGTTTACCTATAAAACGTAATAGCACATGAGGTACCCACTTGTAGTTGGGTACTTTAGTTTTAGGTAAAACATGCATAGTATCTTTTGATTTGCTAACTGGTATGGCTTTAGGCTTATCGTTTGAATTTATTTTAGGTACCCATTTTTGAATTGTTCTTTTGGGTATCCACTTTTGTACAATTCTCGGTGGAATTGTTTTTAAAGTTTTTATCTGTGGATCCTTTTGCTTGTCATACACTGGGTCCTTTTTCTTTGGTTGCCATACAAGCTTATTATGTTTCACAGTTTCAGACTTACAAACATAAGAATTCAAAGCAATTAATTTCGATCTTGAAAACTTAACACAAGAATTATTAACAAGTTTATTATTATTACAGACAGAATGTTCAATTTTGTTGTTTCTATCTGTAACAATTTTTCCTTTCACGCGCCATTCTTGTTTTATAATCTTGTTTTTCTCTTCTCTTTGCTTCTTTCGCCATACTTGTTTTCGCGACCCGTTCACAACGTTATCTGACATAAAAGAAGTTTGAGAATTAGAAGATTTAGATGCTTGGTTTTTCTGTAACCTTTTCATACCTGTTGAAGATTTGGCTGTACGTGCCAAGGAGTTCGTTGATGAAGATGATTCACCCTTTTCAAAATTAGGAGACTTAACAAACAGTTTTGTTTTCTCCTTCTTTTGTTGCACTGATGGTGAATTTTCAGATGGTTTTAAAGAGTCTGTAGTCTTTCTTTGCAGAATTTGAACAGATTCTTTATTACCAGTTGATAGTTTGTTAGTCAAAGGTTTGATAAATTCACCAATTTTACCAAATCTTTGATCTAATGAATTAATATCAGAGTGCATGAACAGATCAAATTCTTTTTCTGAATTTATAGAATCCATAGAAATAGATGAATGTGGATCAGACACATTTATGTTTTTAGACTTATCTTGCAACTTTTGTTCTAATTTTAGTAATTCAGACTTGAGTGTTCCATTCTCTGTCTCAAAACTTTTAATTTTCAATTCTAAATCAGAATTTATCTGTTCTAAAATTGAATTTGGTAAATATAGTTTTTGAGACTGAGTTGGTAATTCAGACAAATCCTTTTCAGAATAAGTTTGAATGTACTCTTCTTTAGTATCAACAATGTTGCTGTTTTCATTTATCTTGGTATAGTCAACATAATTTTGCATTTTGTCTGATCTTGACCTTTTGATTTCTTCACTGGATTCTACTTCTTCAGATGCTTTCAAGAATGTCATTTTTAATCCTAAATTCATGTATCTGACATCATATAATGTTGGTGAATTTGTTATAGCTTTTGTCAGATACTTAGGATTTTCCCAACCAATACCAGATTTAGAGTTATAAAACTCTGTATCTTTTGGTTGATTTAGATATATTGTTTGATCTGTTTGCCCTCTTTTAATAAATTCATCCTCCATCTTTTTTATTTTCTCATAAAGTTTAGTTCTTTCTTCAAATATGGCATGATATTTTACAGAAAAATTTGAGGCTTCTAATTCAGCTATTCGCAGACTTTCTTGTAAATCAGATATTTTGTGATTCAAATTGAGTATATTGCTTTGAAGTTCTTTTTCCTTATCTTGTAAGTCTGAGACAGCTCGTAAAGCTAAGGCTTTATCTTTTGAAAAATCTAGGACTAAATTGTGTTCATTTAGAAGTTTGTTTTCCAAAGAATGAACCTTTTTCTTTTCTGCTTTTAAGGATTTTTCAAACTTTTTAAGCATGAAAGCCATATTAGTTAGTTTTTCTTCTAATATGCCTGATTCGTCAATATCAGAATCTGAAATAGAATTTACCTCCTGTCCTTCTGAATCCTCTGAGTTATCAGACTCTGAATCCTCCTCATTTTCAGCTTTGTTTTGGCCAGATGCCATTAATGCAACTTCTTCTTTTTCTTCTTCTTCATCAGAATCAGATTCTCTCTGCTCTTCATCCTCTTCATCTGTCAGTCCAACCCACACCTCATCTTCAGCTATCATAGCTGATTCACTGAGTTCAGATTCATTGAAGATTTCTGACTTTAAACAGATATGGGCATCTTCATCCAAAATGTCATCATCTTCGGATAACTGTAACCAATGATCATCCTCCGCCATAAGAGCTTTGCCTGACTCTTTCTCTTTAGCTAAGAGGGCCTTTCTCGTATAGTAGTCTGAATTTTTGACTACTGATGATCTGCATTCCCGGGCATAGTGACCTGGTTTTCCACAGTTATAGCATTTCTGTTCAGATTCCTTCTTGGTTGATTTATCTGACTTCTCATATTTGTCAGACTTTCGTGCACTACTTTCTCCAGCCTTCTCATACTTATCCTTCATCTCAACTTTCCTTGAGCCTGTTTTGTAGCGCATTTTGTTGTTTGTTGGCTTCCTGTAAAATTTCTTCTGAAATGCCTTTGTAAGCAGTGCCATCTGTTTTTTCATCTCTTCAATCTCTGAATCTGCAGATGAATCTGATGATTCTGATTCTGATGATGTACTGCTGATTACCGCTCTTTTCTCCTTTTTGAGCTTGTATTTATACTTTTTCTCCGCCAGTAGAGCTAGTGGATCAGCAGTTTCTTTTTCCGCTTTCTTCTTTCCAGATATTTTCCTCAAAACAACTTCTTGGTAGTTGTTGAGGTTTTCAAATAGCATATGAAAATCCATCTCCTCTATATCTTTCGTTTGTTGGATGATCATAGCATATTTTTCCCACTCTGGATTTAGGACATTTAAGAATTTGACATTGATGTCCAAGTTGGACTTCGTCACTCCGTTTCTTTTGACCTCACTTACCAGATTTACAAATCTGAGATAAGTGTTTTCCAGAAGTTCACCTTCACGGGCTCTAAAGTTTTCAAAAGTCATTAAACTATTCCTAGCCCTATTTGTAGCAGCTCTGTCTGATCCCCGCATGATTTTGCACACTTCATCCCAGATGGACTTAGCAGTCTTTGTGTTTGTCAGACAAGTGTATATATCATTGGGGATTGATATCAACAATAATTTTCTGGCTGTCTTGTCCCCTAATTTTCTCTTTTTCTGTGCCTCTGTCAGATTTGTGACCTCAACAGTCCTCGGTGGTATTGGGGGATTGCCAGTTGGTACTCCTGGGATTGTTTCCATAAAGATTGCTGGTCCTTCAGTTAATGACTTCAGCATTTCTTCAGACAGATCATGGAAACTTATAAATTCCAGAAACCTTTCCCGCCATTGAACGTATTCACCCTTGTATAAGATTGGGGGTTTGGTTTCGGATCCCATAGCAAGTGCATCTTTAGACATGTTGATTGTTTGTTGGGAAACTTTTGACCAAGATCAAATGAACTCCGAATGAGATTGAAAATTTGATCACACCTTGAAACACAGATTAGTACTGAAACACAATGACTTGTTAGTAGCAATAAGCAGTTTAAATCAAGCAGTGAATTGTGTTTGTATGTATGTGTGTGACAAACTTGAATGATTCTTGTGTTTATGAGTGAAACTTGAATGAATGTAGTGTAAGACTTGATTGAGTTTATGATAAAACTTGATTAATTCTTTCACTGAAACTCGAATGAGTGTTTGATCAAACTCGAATGAGTGTTAGATCAAACTCGAATGAGTATGTGAACAAACTCGAATGAGTATGTGAACAAACTCGAATGATTATGTGAACAAACTCGAATGAGTATGTGAACAAACTCGAATGAGTATGAGAACAAACTCGAATGAGTATGTGAACAAACTCGAATGAGTATGAGAACAAACTCGAATGTGTCTTACAATAAACTCGAATGAGTCTTATAAGAAACTCGAATTGTTCTTATACAAAACTTTTGTATAAAATTCGAATTGGTCTTATATAAAACTCGAATGAGTCTTATATAAAACTTGAATTGTTCTTATACAAAACTCGAATGAGTTTTGTATAAAATTCGAATTGTTCTGAAATTCAAGTTGTCAATTTGAATTGTTTGGCAACTTGATTAATATTAAGACACAACTCGATTAACACAGATAAGCAACTCGAATTACACTTGTACTCAACTCGAAGTACACATATACTCAACTCGAATTACAAAGGTACTCAACTCGAATTGTTAAGGTACTCAACTCGAATTGTTAAGGTACTCAACTCGAATTACACACTGGATGTGTATATTTCGAGTTTCTTAGTATTTTCAGGTTTTACAAGTCTGAAATTCAGATTAAACCAAGTTTTTATCCAATTTCACTCAAATTGTAATCGAAGGTAAGGTTTTTGAATACAAACACTTTTTGTTAAGCACTTTTATGTAAAAATGGATCTAAACCAGACTTTTTCAATGAAACAGTACCGGTTTTGACTTTTTCAAAAATTTCAGAAAATTCCTTAGATCTTTTTCTGTGTTTTGAAATTCAAATCAAGTTTATATTCAGTAGATTCGTTTTTGAAACCTGAACCTTCGATCCAATTATCACTTTGAATGATCAACAGAATCAAAACCCCTATTGATTTTAGGGTTTTTCCGAAAAATACTCAAGAACACGAAGAACAATTTCAATCTCAAACAGAATAATTCATTCCTAATGCTCTGATACCAATTGAGAAATACAGTTTCTACCAATTCAATCAACACAATACAATTAATAAGATCAATCAATGTAATCAAAACTAACCGAATGATTGGATTTAAGATCTTGATGATTACAATACGTTGAAGTGTAAAATCCTTCGTACAGTGCAGCTGCTTCTCAAAAGTTAATGCGTACAAAATCTGACAGATCTCTCTTTCTAGAAAGTCAACATGACTATTTATATACAATTACAAACTATAAGGAAATTACATATTAAGTCCCTAGACTTTAATCTTTCATCAACTAAACATATTCCAACAATATTTATTTTGCTAATGTCAATCTTTTTGCTATTTCCAATCTTTTCCTTTTTTACCCCTCCAAGAATTAAAATATCACTATTACCAATCTTTTTTTCACTAATTCCAAACTTAACTCTTTTAATCAAGACCATTAGATTATTGTAATCTATGGCCGATATTGGTTCTACAGTTCTACACTAAATTTAGGTTCTGCAATGATCCCATCTATATATATATATATATATATATATATATATATATATATATATATATATATATATTTGCATCTTTTAAGCAAGTGTAATTGTGCAAATTGCAATTATAGGTTACATTACTTAATTTATCTCATACATATTGTGGTTGGTTAGCACAAATTGTAGATGTCGAGGAGAACGAGGCAACGAACTCAAAATGTTAATATCCCGATAGATTGGTCCTCAAACCTCCTATAACCCTGCCGTAGATACTTATCAGCGCTATCTGGCGCATGGCAGGCAGGACCTCCCAGACCCGATGCCTCCTCACTTGGTTTCGCCGACTGCACAGTTCACCCATGGCCAGAACCCGTATACCGACTTCTTCAATAGCGTCTTCGGTCTTCCTCTGTCGCCTCCTCCATTTGAATGATCAGGTACTATCCTTCCTTATTCTTTACATTTCTGTCTTTTACTTTATTTTATTTTAGTTTGTCATGCATTTAATTTCTTTATCGTAATTTCATTTATTTTTAGTTATTAGCCGAGTCCTATTTAGAGTTTATAATATTTATATAGTCTGTCACTTATTCCCCATTTGAGTCTTATTTGCCAATCAGGCCGTGGAACATCATGATACTTAGAAATACATGTGCGAGTGAATTGACCAGTGTTGACAGGATATTTTATAATTAAGAAAAGAGTCGTAGTAATAATTAAAACTTTTGCCATGTAAAATAAATTCAAGTACGTTAAAATTTATTTGGTCTTAAATATAAGTAATGTGTCAAAAGATTTTGGAAACTCATGCAATAAGGGGAGAACTTAATCATGTTTTAAGCCTCAAAAGTAAGTTAACTGTAGCTTAGATGGTTCGAGAAACTAAGTCTGTAGGGGTACCACTCATGCCTAATCCCCAAAAACCATTTGGTTTGGGAGCGGTTGACCGAAATCTTGTTACATGGACCATCTAGCTAATGTAGTGAAAAGAATATAGATAGAAGCATGGTATTAAAAAGAAAAGAAAATTTGTCGTAAACATGCAAAGAGGAAAAAGATGGTCAGAAGACCCACCTGTTTTAAGTATCGTAACCTTGAGCTAAAATGATATTTTCAAAAATGAGATACATTATATAAATTCTAAGAGAAGTATATTTTAACTGAAAACGTCTTCAATTTACATGTTAAGAATTTTAATGCATTAGTACGAAGGCTAGCTTGACATAAAATTCCTAGACTCACTGCCAATACATGCTCGTTACTTAGGTAGTTCTGATTCCAAAAGCTTGTCCGTGGACGACCAAGAGTTAAGTTGGGGAGATTTGATAAGTCTATAATTTATATGGTTTCTGAGTCATATTATGATCATGTTAAGCATCGATACTTCGTAAAATCCATATTATTACTCCAAGTTTGTATTTCAGGGCCAAGATGTTAAAAAGAAGCAATCCGAGAGAATTCTATGCATATCGGGCTTAGGGGGCGCAGGCCTGCGCTAGTGCGGTGCAAAAACGCATTTTACAGCCTGTGTAACCCTAATCTCAACCTCCCTACAAATACAAGGCAAGGGGCAGCTTTTGGAGAGAGTCCTGACGTGTGTGAAAGTGTGTTGAAGCCCTGCCGGAGTGGATCCATGATACGAGAATGAAGACGGTGGTTAGCAAGCTACCCAATGACTCAGATCTGTGACTGTGACGAGCATACGATGAGCGGCTAATCCCATTAGCCGTTTGCAGAGGATCTCCGACTAATTTTACTCTTCTTTAATTTCTTATGTTTTGATGTATTCGTATTAAGCATGTGTATGCAAATGATAAACATTTGGCTATGATTATGATTATGTGTTGCGACTGGTAAAAGCAAGATAGTTTATTGTGGTATTATTATTTGTGTCGAGTCCATTAGTTTAGGGATTAAGACGAGTATTAATGTTGCATACGCTATGCCGAGATTTATTGGTTAAAACACATTTGATTAATTTAGTCGCGCAATTGATTATGTCTATGTGATCGTTATATGAAATTATAGTGAGTAATACTTATGCCGTGGTGATTCTGTGAATGGTTATTCGTCTCTTGATTGTTTATCTTCTTCGTTAGTTACTTCGTTCTTAATTTTAGTTACAAAGCAATAGCAAACCATTACTCTAAACAAATCATTCAAATCCATAAATTCACAATTTAAATGCTTTCAATAAACTTATAAGGCTAATAACCTAATCCTAATTACGACCACACTCCCTGTGGATTCGACCCTTACTTCTATCGCTAAATAGTGGATTTAAGGATTAAGTCTGCGGGTCACAATGACGGCCCGCCATTCATGTTAACAAAATCCAGGTCATTCTCATGCAAAAACCGAACTGATCCATCTTGTCGGAGAACCTTGAATGCAGGAGTAAATACTTGAGCTCTCTTGTACATATGGATATTGTTGATCTTGACAATCTTTGACTTAGACCAGTATTCAGATTTTGGTCTCTTTTCCATAAGCATTATCTGATTGTATTCAACCTGTTCAGCCCATATGCATAAGACAAAAGCATTAAGAGACATCTGCTATATTACCCATGTTTCTTTCTGAAAACCATCTTGAATCTTTCTTCAAGATAGGGTTCTGAAACTCCTACGCAGGAAATTTCCTCAAAAAATCTTTCAAACCTTGAATCGGAGGTTCTTCTAGCTCGGAGGGAGGAGCTTCAAGTAATTTCAAAATGTGACCCCTACGGTCCTGCCTTAATTATTCTTTTAACTCTTCGGACAGAGACTGCACCTCACCCTTTGAGTACCATCAAACCCATTCAATATCATTTTCATCGTGCCTTGGAATTACTTCAGGCCTGATATCAAAGTAATCCACAGTGTTTGGGACCTGAAGACTCGACATCCTGGGTTTGGGGTTAGGCCGAGGTTGAGGTATTATTTGGACTTGTGGGGTTTGTTGGACTTTTGGGTTTTCTGTTTGAGTGGTGGGGGGAGCTTTGATAGAAGAAAGAATTTTTTGCTGGGGTACGTGGGTTGGGGAATTTAGGAATTCAAACGAGGAGGTTGATATTTGAGGTGACTCAGGCTCAGGCTTGGGGGTTGTCAAAAGATAGTCTTGGTCAGTATCGGAGTCTGTATCAGACACCAATATGACCTCAACTTTTTCAAAAATGGGATCAAATTCTACCATGGCTGATAGTGGATCTAACGATGCTGGGCCTTCAAAAATAGGGTCATATTCCACTATTTCCTGAGGCCCTGAACTCTTTTCCCCAAACTCTTGTTGATCTGTTCATTCCGCTTCTGCTCCCCCTACACTTAACATCTAGCCCTCAGACTGAACCCGTGGGAGTTTCTCCCCCTCATGATGATCAGGGTCGTCCTGATCGTCATGTTTTCTTTTATGGGATTCAGCCTGAGGACGACACTGAAGCTCAATCACTGTAGACTCCAATCGATCAAACCGTCCATTTACCTGTTCTTGAACTTGAAGGATTATGCGTTTAAGATCATCAATTTTGGCGGACAGTGCGGCCAATATTTGAGCTTGGAATTATTGGGTACCTGGCGGTGGCTCCTCAGAAGCAACACCCTTACCCTTGAGAAAAGAGAAAAGGGATGTATGCTGCTCTTCGGACGCTGCCTTAAGGGCGTCCAGGTCAGCCCGTGTAACAAATCCGGCAGCACGTATAGCAGTCGTTAGCATCTCGGGAGTGATCCCGCGATGGCCTGAGGTTGATGTCGTGGGTTTGTCAACAACAAGTCTTCCTTTCATCATTCCTAGCTCCTCTGCAGGAAGCTCAGATCCAGAAGTTTGGGAGCCGCCACAAAGGCGACTTGTTCATGAGTGGACGCCACGGAGGCGTCGTGCACTGTGATATGGGGTGTGGTGTGACCTGTGGTCAAATGAGGGGTGGTCACGGGGGGCGACATGTGACCTGATTCAACATCACCTCTCTCCGAGTGAGAGGGTGATGGTGTATGAGCTGATTCCCCGTGGAATGAAATTGTTTCCTGTAGAGGGGAGACCGAGTGGATGGTTGGGGTTATTTCGACCACTGGACTAGTGGTCCTATGGTGGGTATTCCAGCTTATTGGGATTGGAACAGCCTCAGATGCATCACCCTCATCCCTCATTTGGACAGAGACGGTCCTTTCAGAGTCGACCGCCTCTTCCTGCTCACCCTCTACTCCCTCCCTCACTACAGAAGTCTCCCTCTCACCAGTACCCAAAATATTTTCAATCACTGCCTCTACACCCTTAATCTCACTCATACTCTCCTCACCTTCAGACTGGTTAGGCTTAGTCGGTTCTGACTGAGCCTCATCCAGATACACAGCCCGAGTGTAATCCCTTACCCTCTCTATCTGAGCGGCCTGATGAAGCAACGACAGTGGAATGTCCATTACTTCAACATTTACAGTGTCTGTTGGGATATTTATTCGTTGAATGGAGGTCATGTTGTAGACGTCAGCCTCGGGGCGTTCATGTATGTTATCATCCAGGTCCATTGAATATTGAATAAACATTTGAAGGAACCTTTGGATAGGAATGAATTTACGTCCTCTTCTGGTTCTTATTTCTAGTACTGCTCTCTTTAACTCATCAAATACAAATGCCGCATAATCATAGTGACGATCATAGGCGAAGGCGACAAACATCGCAAGGACTTGAATGAAGGTCGAGTCATGGCCAGAGTGTTTGCGAGTGAAGCATTTGTGAATGATGTCAAACAGGACCATGCAGTGGGACTGGAGGTGCTTGGTCCAGAAATCTGATGGCCTGGTGAGTTGGCTGTCATATCCTATGGTCAGGATTTCTTGAAGGGTTTGGACAGGAGTAGGAATGAGGGCAAAGGCGTATTTAGTGATGGAAAAAGTTTTCTGATGGAAGGCGAAGAATGTGGCGAATGGCTTCTTGGGTGAGTTTGATTGGAATGGAGTCAATTATGGTGGAGAAGTAAGGTTCGACATCATTAATGAAGGTGAGATGATGCCAGAACTGTTTGGAGGTAGATGATTGGTACATAATTGGCAGTGGTTAGGGTGTAAAAGATAGGGTTGTCTTTGAGAATATCAAACGTGATATTCTCGGCTTCATGGCGTAGGGTAGAAAGATCGAGCTGCCAGTTGTGAGGGGCAAACTCAACAAACTGGGTAGAAGGAAGAAGAGATTCTTCTGGCAGCTGTGCATTGTTATTGGGTAGCATAGATAGCAGAATGGTTAAGGATATTTGAGGATCCATGAGTCCTGTAAACATGCAACAATGTTAGTATATCAGACTTGAAAAAATGAAGCATTTATACTAAGTCTGAAATAAGTGTGAATTTGAAACTGTATATTCTGTTTAAAGCATTGGGTCTTTTATCAGTAGAATGTAAATTCTACTGAATAAAGTCCAAAGTCGATCGTTGAAAGACCAATATTAGAATAGACTTTTTCACTCAAACACTTATTCTAACTCTAATCAATGGTGCATATGACATGGAATATTTTTGTGATTTTTGATTTTTAGGAAAATGCTAAAAATGGAAAAATTAAAAAAATCCTAGGTGATGAAATTCTGATGGACCGAAATTTGGATGAATGAGTGATCCGAATTCGGGTGCATGGGAAATTCAAATGAGATGATCCAAATTTCTGGTGGGATAGAAATTTTGGATGGAGATGATGCATGAAATGATAAACTAAGTATGAGACTAAAGGTGGGGGGAACCGAAATTCGGATGGGTCCGAATTCAGGTGATGGTTAAAATAACGAACACTTAGAAAATAAGCATGAATGGTAAAATTCGGATGAGAACTGAATTCGGATGGACCCGAATTCAGATGGACCGAGACAAAGACTTAGTTGCATAAAACATACAATTGATATTATATGAGTGCATCCGAAATTCGGGTGGCACAAATAATGTAGTTATAAATTTTCTAAGGTTCTGCCTATTGATCCGAATTTCGGATGGGTCCATATTTGTGAACATTAAAACTAAAAAATTGTCTAAGTAGGATTCAACTGAAGTTCGGATGGTCCGAATTTCGGATGGTCCGAATTTCGGATGATCCGAGTTGTGGACTTCGTTAATTTTGCAGTTAATGTGTTCATGCACATGCAACGTGAACAGTTCTAAAAATGCTTAAAAATGCAAGAAGATGCAGATCCTAATGTAAAACATGTAAGGAACATTTTATTGAACTACATTAACTTAAAATGAGCAGATTAAACTACCTAAAAATGCTAAAAACCGAATATAAAACCCTTAAAAATTTGAAATTAAAAACACAAAATAAGATGTTATAATCGAAAATAAAGCAAGAAAGTGTTTACCTGGTGGTGCGGATGCAATAAAATGTGTAACATCCCTAATTTTAAGTACCTATAATTAGCAATTTGAAACTCAAGTAATGTATTAATGGATATTTATCGTTTCGATTTTAAGCAAATTTCGATCACAATTTAAAAATGAGTGATAATGAAGAGAAATATTCATCGTCGTTTTCTGAGCGAGCAAATAACAAGGAACCGACATCGGTTAAATATCCATCAACGGTCAAAGTATTTTAAAAATAGCAATGATAATGAGAAATTATCATTGTAGTGTTTTGAGCAAGCATAACCATGAGAAACCGATCCAGACACTTCAAATTGGTTTAAATAAGATAATACAAAGTTGAGGGGTGTAATATACAATTGTGGCAAAGTAACAAATAAAAAGGAAATAAATGTTCATTATTTCAATTCACACTTTCTCTTCTCTCACCGTACTCTCTCCCTCTCTCTCTAGAACCCACGGTTCTTCATCATTCCACAAATCAAAAATCATAAAAACATTGAATTGAAGGCTAAAAAGTTGGATATAAGTAGCAAACAAGGAACTAAAGCTACTACAAACAACGATTCGAGGTAAAACTTGTTCAATATTACAATTTTTGGAGTTTTTGGTTCGGTTTTGGTGTGAACCGAATCAGAGGATTTGGGTTCCAAATGTTATTGCATGTTGTATGTTATTGTGGATATGTTTTTATCGAGTAGTAGTGGCGATGTATACCAAATTTCAGTTTCTAATTCACACTCTAAGTATGATTTTGAAATCGAGTGTGTGTTCTAGTGTGTGTGTTCATCAAAAATTGATGAATAATGGATTGATTCGGTACATTTAAGTTATGTTTCTTGTTATAAAGTGTTAAAAAGAGTACAATTAAGTTATATCAATAGTTTCAGTCACAAACATGCATAAACTGACCAAAAGTAAATTCTGGAAAATGTTGGAAATTATATAATTATGAACTCGGACCTGATGAACTCAATTCGGTTCATCCAAATTTCGGACCCACTCCCAATTCGGATCCATCCGAGTTCGGATCTCAACCAAGTTTAGACCACTTGTAATCTCGGATGAAATCTTATAGAAAAATAACTAAGTTATAATGCAAACTTCGGATGCACTGTTGATCCGAATTTCGGACCTTGGTGTCATCCGAATTCGGATGAATAATACACAGAACAAATTACTAAGGATGGACCTCAGACCATCCGGATTTCGGATCGGATTTCGAATGTGGTCTGAATTTCAGTTCAATTTCACTTAACTTTTCAGAATCAAGTTTTAAGCGAATACTGACATTAATACATTATTACACTGACTTGACAGATCTTTGTGGTGTTGTTTAACACACATTGATTCAGAGCCAACTTACACTGTACAAACCACTGTGAGTAATAGATTATTATTCGAACATTTATTGTCTTTGCATTCACATTTTACATTTCAATGACATGTTCACATTGTTCAATATACATCAATTGACACTCATGTATGATTCATTGTTATGATGCACACTCGTACATGACATGTGAAAAACATGTAGCCAACGTTCAATTGAAAGTGCATCTATTTATTCATGCTTGCACTACATGATTATTACTTCACAATCTGATGCGACATGGACATGGGCTGACAGCAGGCCACTTCGGGGACTGATCATCCCATTCACTTACCTGGTCAGGTTCGACACATCCCCGATAAATATTTTGAACTGCCAACCCCATGCTTGCACTGCATGGTTTTCACATATTATGAGGCTTACACTGCCTATTTTCACTACAGCTTGTAAAGAAATAATTTTTGAATATATAATCTGTTAACTCACTAAGCAATTAGCTTACCGTTGACTCTCAATGTTTTCAGGAAAAGGCAAAGGTGTAGCTGGACCTTCTTCCTAGGCAATCCATTTCATATCTCGGTGTCCTTAGAAGCTAACTGCTACATGGACGATGTAGCTTTGGGGCTGGGATATCATAACTTTAAAACAATTTATGATGTTGTAATAGTTAGATTTTATCACTGTAGACAAATACATTTCTTGCTTTAGTGTGGAACTGCTTAAATCTGAATTAAGCATCAATTTTAATTATCATGTTAATCATTGGGTTATGTGTTGATCCTGGTGATTTCAATTATACCATTAATTCATGAGGATGTCTCAAAATGCAAGAAAAATGAAAACAATCGGCTGTTTTTGGAGCTTGTAAGCTGGAAAATGGTGGTTATGGCAGTGGGAGATCGTCGGCGACAGAGAGAAAAGAAGAAGAAGAATAATGGGTTGCGTATGGAAGAAGAAAACCGGATCCATCCTATTTAAATAGGCGGGTCAGGTCGGACCAGGCGGCTGAGATCCGCGTGTTTGTCATTTTAAATGGGCCAACAAAACCTTTTTTTATCACAAAGTAATGGGCTTTAAAACAAAAACTAACCAAACTAAAATAAATAAATAAAAAATGAGTCCAACAAAAATCTTTTTGTATTTTGCTTTTTAAAATAATTAATTAAGACAAAATTAAAATAAGAACTCCTAACTAACAACTAAAAAGAAATATTTTTGAATTTCTAACTACGAGACAACCAAAATATTTTTGAATTTTTAGATATATTAAAAATACTAGGAAAAATATAAATTTTTTTTTAGTTTATCCGAAAAATTACTTAAAATAAAATTAAAATTGACCTATGACTTAAAATATTAGAAACTTAAAAATTAAGTTATCATACACTAACATACTGAAATTACTCTCCCTCATTTAAACACATATCCTTTCTGATCTAGACTCTAGAATCTTTTTACCCATTGAAATAAAGACTAACCTGGAAATATTGGTGTCTCACTCAATTATGAACAATTAACATAGCAAATTTCAGGATCATTAATTATTAAAAATATACATAGATAAAGAAAGATTGAATTTAATTTTGTGACACAACCTTTAAATTTAAATAACGAATACATTCTAAATAAAGGAATTTCAAACACGTATGTTTGAAATAGAGTTATTTTAGAAAATGTCTGAAATTTAACTAGAAGGAGGATTCAACATGTCGATATGTGATACTAAAAACTGAAAACGAGGTTCGTCTAGAACCTTAGTAAAAATATCAGCTAGTTGATATTCTGTGCCTACAAAATACAATTCAAATTGTTCCCTTTTCTACATGATCTTTAATGAAATGATACATGATGTCTATGTGTTTCGTTCGTGAGTACTGCACGGGATTGCAAGAAATAGCAATTGCACTTCTGGAATCACAGTATATTGGGATATTGGTGAGCGAGAACCCATAATCACGTAACTGTCTTCTCATCCACAACACTTGAGAGCAACAACTTGCGGCTGCTACATACTCAGCTTCTGATGTGGAAGTGGAAACACAATTCTGCTTTTTGGAAGACCAATTCACCGGTACGTCACCCAAAAACTGTATTTCGTCTGATATGCTTTTCCTATCAACTCTACAACCTGCAAAATCAGCATCTAAAAAAGCAGTAAGATCAAAGTTGGATCCCTTTGGATACCAGAGACCAAGATCGGGTGTACCCTTAAGATAACTAAAAATGCGTTTTACCGCCGTTAGGTGTTATTCTTTTGGGTCGACCTAAAAACGAGTACAAAGACATGTTGAAAACATTATATCTAGTCTACTAGTCGTAATCCCATTCCTCTGTAAGTTGTATTGTCGACACTTTTCTTGACAAGATCAGTGTCTAACTTACAGTTTGAAGCGATGGGAGTTGCGATACTCGTGCAAGAGTCTAAATTATACTTCTTGAGAATGTCAAGAGTATATTTCGACTGGTTCACAAAAATCCCATTTTCAAGTTGTTTGACTTGTAATCCGAGGAAAAAGTTCACTTCTCCCATCATACTCTTCTCAAACTTGGACTCCATTAGGGGTGAGAAATCCTTACAGAAATTACAGTCAGTAGATCCAAATATAATATCGTCGACATATATTTGGACTAGCATTATGTGTTGTCCTTCCTTTTTAGTGAACAATGTTGTGTCCATCACACATTTGCTGAAACCAACAGAGATAAGAAACTTAGAAAGACTGTCATACCATGATCGAGGTGCTTGTTTCAAACCATAGAGGGTTTTGTCTAGCACATAAACATGGTCTGGTTTATGTGCATCAACAAATCCTTGTGGTTGTTCAACGTACACCTCTTCGTTGAGGTAACAATTCAGGAAGGCTATCTTGACGTCCATCTGGTACACTTTGAAATCTTTGTGTGCCGCGTATGCCAAGAAGATTCTGATCGCTTCTATCCGTGCAACTGGAGCGAAGGTCTCGTCATAATCTATGTCTTCTTGCTGTCGGTAGCCTTTGGCAACAAGTCTTGCTTTATTCCTTACCACGATGCCGTTTTCATCTCGTTTGTTCTTAAAAATCCACTTTGTTCTGATTATGGTTCGGTCTTTGGGTTTGGGAACTAACCGCCATACTCTGAGCTGTTCAAACTGGTTGAGCTCCTCTTGGATTGCCACAATCCAGTCTGGGTCTTTCATGGCTTCATCCACATGGTCGATGGTTTCGAATGAAGGTACCACTGATTCCGGTTCAGGTTTGGGTTGATCTGTTAAAGAAAAAAAGTTTGGCACTATGTAAGAGGGCATTTCATGAGTAGATTCAACTGGAGATGTGTTAGTGGATGAAGTGGAAGGTGGAGGTGTAAGGATTGAAGTATTGATTGGTAGATCTGATGGTAGTGGTTGAGCAGTTGTGTTGTTGGATGTGTTAACTACAGAAGAAGAAACATTAGAAGTATTAGTACCAGAACCAAAAAATTCTACATAAATTGGATCAAATAAATTAACTAAATCAGAAGGAGAAAAAGAAAAAGATTGAGAAGAGTCTCCAGGCATTGGTGTAATGCGTGGTCCTGATTGGTCAACTTCGGGAGCCAGTTCATCCATTTCGTCGAATGTGACATGCACATTCTCATTGACTGTCCTGGTGCGAGTGTTGTATGCGCGATATTCCTTCGAGTTAGATGAGTATCCAATGAAGATCGCTTCATCCACCTTCTCATTGAACTTCTCGAGGTTGTCCTTGTCGTTAAGCACGTAGCACCTGCAACCAAATACACGTAAGTACTTGATAAAAGGAACTTTATATAAAAAGAGTTGATAGGGAGTTTTTTTTAAAGCGCTTATGGATTATGGAGCGATTTTGCGTGTAGCAAGCTGTTGACACGGCTTCGGCCCATAAGAACGGAGGTAGCTTAAAGGATGTCAGCATTGTGCAAGCAGCTTCCACAAGGGTACGGTTACGCCTTTCAACGATTCCATTTTGTTGAGGTGTTCTAGCAGCAGAAAACAGATGATGAATACCTTTGGATCGAA
The DNA here is from genome assembly GCA_020465985.1 of Centrapalus pauciflorus. Lineage (NCBI taxonomy): Eukaryota > Viridiplantae > Streptophyta > Magnoliopsida > Asterales > Asteraceae > Centrapalus > Centrapalus pauciflorus. The sequence continues at coordinate 112,739 of JAANYP010000661.1, read as the reverse complement.
GGAAGCTCTCTACTACCGAGTTCTTGAATATTGTGTCGTTGTCAGATCGAATTGATTGAACGGACAACTGTTATTGGTTTCGACACTCTTATTAAAATCTATGATCTCTTAAGCTGTCTCATCCTTGGAATGCAAGAATTTAACCCAGGTATATCGGAATAGACGTCGACGATAACCAACACGTATCGCTTCCCATTTATGCTTTGTGTTCGCATGGGGCCGCATAAATCCATGTGAAGTATCCAATACTCTTTTTGATGATGGTTCGGGTTTCAACTTATGAGATGATCTTTTCATTTTTCCTTTCTCAAATGCTCCACACAAATGATCTTTTTCACATCGTAATTCTGGAAGTCCTTTCACTAGTTGTTTTGAAGCCAGCTTGTTTATATTATTGAAGTTCAGATGTGATAACCTTCGGTGCCATAACCAAGAGTCTTTTGATAGAAGGCAGATGCTATCCTTAACTATAAGCTTGGCTACGTGTATGGTGTACATGTTAGAGCTTCATAACTGGATAAAATTTCTTTTCCATCAATACTCTTAACACTACAGTTCTTAGCCCTAAATGTAACCTCTAGTCCTTTGTCGCAGAGTTGTCCTATTCTAAACAAATTATGAGATAACCCCTCAACATAGTCAACACCCTTGATGACTAGATTATTTAAGACCAAATCCACATATCCTTTTATATGAGCATGATTATTATTCCCGAATTTAACTGTCCCACAATACTGCTCTACAATATTAGACAGTAACTCTCTCCTTCCGGTCATGTGCTTAGAGCAACCTGAATCCATATAACCAACTTGTTTAACATTTGCTTTTGGTTTGGGCCTAGGCAAAGTACAAGTCTTAGTTTTTGTGGCCGATGATGCAATATTTTTTATTTTCTTATTCCGAATTCTTTTAACAGGATAAGGCACAAAAACATTCATTTCAGGTACTTGACGTCTAAATCGAGTTGGACATAATTTAAACAAGTCACCAAATGAATACTTTAAACAAGAACAGAATTCAATACATCATTACAGACATTGTTTTCTGAGATTACATGCAACCTATCTCTAGAAACAAATTCATCTGGTATTACAACTTTCTTCACAAAAAAAAAAAAAAAACTGGAGAAGTCTTGCATGGTTGTTTTTGGCACTCTTCTCACATCATCTGTTGGAACAAAATGATGCAAGTCAGTACGTATGGAAGACTTAGACTTTGAAAAATTTACTTTTCCTTGGTCAGTAGGTTTCTTGGAGGACTTAGATCGACTCTGAGTCTTCTTTGAAACCTCAGCTTTGGAAGATTTTGAACACTTACCTTTATAACTGACAGAATAAACTTCAACTTTGGCTTTACCTTTTTCCGATGATGTAACAGGGGTGTTGGTAGGATGAGAAACTTTTGAGGCATTTAAGTTAGAAATTACACTTTCTGAAACCATGTCAAATTTTTCTCTGTAGATGATTAATTCTACATTTTTTTGAAAACTTTGATTTGCCAATTTTTCCTGACTCTTGAGAAGAGCTTCTTGATAATCAAGAGCTTTCTTTTGGGTTGACTTTAATTCCTTTTCTAAAACTTTTATTTTATGTTGAAGAACTTTTGTAGGAATGTAAAGATGAGGGATTGGTTTGACAGGTTCTGCTTTCATTTCAACCTCAGAATAGCTAGACAAGAAGTCATCCTCTAGAGTAGGTACTCTATAGGGATAACTCTCGTTTAGTTCATCATATTTTAAAAGGAATTTCCTTTTCTTTCTTTTCATTTCGTTTCTCTTCCTCTTGGGTTAAAACTTCTTCCGATGTTTGATAAACAAAAGACTTCAACCCAGCACCCATATATCTCATATCATAAAAAAGAGGTAAAACTTGCTGAACCTTTTCCAAATACTTAGGATTTTTAAAACCAAATCCTTTTTTTGGAATGATAAAACCTAGTCTCTTTGGGTTGGTTTAAATGAACAGTTTCGTTTTAGAAATTCATCATCTAGGGTCTTTATTCGTGAGTACAAACCTATTCTTTCTTCTTCTATCATTTTGTATTTTTTCAAACTGTTTATGTTTTTCATATTTACAGACTTTAAAAGTTTTGAAAGAATGAATGTTTCTGATTTTAAAGAGTTCTTTTCATTAGTGAGTTTATCCATACAAGTTCAAGGTACGTATTCCTATCCTCAACATCTACCTTTTCAATTAACATCTTCTTTATCACATCATGGTTGTTTAACCATTTCTTTTCATATATGTCATATGTTTCTTTTAAGGATTGGGCTAGATGTTCAGCCTTGACACACTTTTTCTTTTAGAATTATACCTAGCTTCTAAGTCAAGTGTTTGTGTGCTCAAGTTACATTCATTTTGTATTACAGACTCATGAATGTAAAGGAATGTACCTCGTGTGCCTCTGAATCTGATGTGGAGCATTCAGAATCCCCGGACTTGGCCATCAAACAGGTTGTTGAATCTTGCTTTGTCTCCCCCTCGACAGCTGTGTCTGATTCTGAGTCAGATGTAGTCGCATAATCAGCCAGTCCAATGCGATCAACCATGTAGCAATTTCTGCCCTTATCTTCTTCCTCGTCAGAATCAGCGTCATCCCAATAATCTTCCTGAGCAACAAGGGCCATTGCATCAAATTGTTTCCTCGCTGCTTCCAGCTTTCATTCATAGTACCCAACATCACGTTCAAACTGATTTTTACATTCCCGAGCAAAGTGGCCCGGTTTCCCACACTTATAGCATAGACGCTGATCATTTGCTTTGGGCTCATCAGCTCGAAGCCTATCCTCTCTTCATTCAGACGACCTTTTGTCCGCTCGGCAAGGTTCAATGCTATCATCCCTACGATTATCTCGACGATCATAATCCCTTCGATCGTCTCGTCTCTCATCCCGTCTATCATCCTGATGATTGTAATCTCTTCTATCGTCTCTCCGATCATCATGTATATCGTCACGCCTTTCATAACACCGATCATCTCTATAGTCTCTTCAATCATCACATCTCCTGTCATCTCAATCATCTCTCCTAAAATCATCCCTCCATTCATATCATCTTTCATCCCTTCTGACGCCAGGATACCTCCGCGGGCCAGTATCATAACGAAGCTGATTGTTTGTCTTATTCTGAGAAAAACGTCTTTGTTGAAGACGATTTGTCCATAAGGCAATTTTTTCTTGTATGGTTTCTTCTTCTTCATCATATGGCTCATGCGGTGGTGAAGCATATCTGCATTAAGAGGATGATGAACCTTGAGCATAGTAAGGTACAACAGATGACTTGGATGGGAGTGCAGGAGAGAGTGTCTTGCTGGATAGTAGGGCCAAAGAGTCAGCTGGTTTGATGCCTGAGTTGGCTGATAGTAGCAAGGAAGCCAAAGTGTTTGCCATTTGCTTCTGTTGATCCACATCCCCTTGATATTTCTTGAGTTCCTTGAATACCACATTAATTGAGACATTTGGAATGTCCAGAACTCGTCTTGTGGCTCGACATGCAACTTGCCATTCTGGGGCCAGGGAAGAAAAGAATTGAATGTTGATGTCATTCTTATCCTTTTTGATGTGCAGCTTGTTCAGATCATTTAGAACTGCACAGAACCTCGTGAAGGTACCCTGGAGAGACTCCCTATCTTTGGCACGGAACTCAGAATAGTTTGCCTTTGCTTCCTCGATCTTTGCTATGTCATCTAAATCCGCCCTGAGCATTTTTACTTCTAGTTCATCCCACATCTCTTTGGCTGACATCTTGATGTCAACTCCAACAAGTATATCGGTCGGAAGGGCTTGATAGATGAGGTATTCTGCCCATTTTTCCGCATGTTGTCGGTCCCTTTCAGCTACATTAGAAGGTTCACGAACTATTTTTGATGCTAGGACTGGTGGGTCAGCATCTGGCCTGGCAGGGATTTCCCAATAATAGATAGCAGGGCCTCCAATGATAGATTGTATCAATAGATTCCCATTTGGCTGCATACCAATAAATTTCAGGAATCTTGATTTCCACTGTTCTTATTCATCAGGATAGAGAACAGGTGGTCTGTTCTCGGATCCAAGAACAAGGGCCTCTCTAGACATGATGAATAGTGCTGATTAAATAGATTAAGATCTTTTAAAATCGAAACTGAAATTCGGATTATCAGAACTCGGACGAACAGTAGTTCGGAAAAACTGAACTGAACTCTGATGAAGTTTGAAGATTTCAGATGATCTGGAATTCGGATGAACAGTGAAATTCGGATGTTCAGAAATTCGAATGAACAGTAAAGTTCTGATAGACTTATAATTCGGATGAATTAAAGTCTGATGGACTGAATTTTGATGGAATAAACTCGGATGGAACGAATTCGGTTGAATCGGACTTGGTTGAAAGTTGAGAAACTTCGGATGGGTCGAAATTCGGTTGAAAAGTAGAATCTCGGATGGGAACTTAGAATAAATTCAACTCTGATTAGCCGAATTCGGTTGATGATCCGAAGTTCGGATGGTCCGAGTTGGTTTTTAAAATTGTTTAAAAATTAAGAACAAGTATTTTTAAGCACCCGAAAAATGTTTTAACTAAATTTCGGATGATCCGAATTTCGGGTGAGGCCGAAATTTGGTCCGAGATTTGTTAAAAAATTGGTCCGAAGTGGTCCGAATTTTGATCCGAGATGGTCTGAATTTTAACAGTTGAAATAAATTCCAGATTTTCAGAATATATTAAATGCAGTTATAAGCCTGAAAATGATTTCTAAATGTTTGAATTAATTTTTAAAACACTTTTTATGAATAACTAGTAACCAAAACACATAAAAATTCAGGAATTTTGAACCAAAACCGAAACTAAAACCCAAATATCCAAATATGATATTCAACAAATAATCGATGTGTAAAGATTGAACTTAAAATGCTCGAAATCAGTACAGAATTAATAATAGATGATTATAAGATATAATAACACGAAAAACATAATATTTAGATTGGATTTAAGATCAAACCGAGAGTTTTTTGAAGATGAACACGAAGAACACGAGTTGTTGAATCCAAAATCAGTTGAAATCCACCGGTTGGCTCTGATACCAATTGTTATTTATGAATCCCAATAATAATCAGCACTCATACAAATGATTTCAGCAATAATCAAGACAAAAAGAATGTTTTCACTCAATGATTGTTGGGAAATAGTTTAAGTAGGTTCAAGCTGTTAGTTAGACTTCTCAAACTGTTAGTAGAGTTTATATGTAAATCCAAAGTTCATGCTGCTAGTTGAAGAAACTCGAGCTGCCAGTGTAAAAGTTCAAGCTGCCAGAGTAAATCAACTCGAGCTGCTCTGTTCAAGCTGTCAAGTGATTCAAGCTGCTCAACAGTTTCATAAACAGAATGTGCTGATTTTCAGGAAAAGATATCTACACGAAGATTCGAGCATATCTACTATCAGAGAAGTCATAGTCTTTCAAGGAAACAAATCAAGAAGCAATATAAATACATAGAATATGTCTTTCTATTATATAGGAGTTTTTCTGCATATTCAAGTTTGTAATTGCTTTTTGTTTAAGTTTTCATAAGCCTCTAAGGTTGTAAAACCCTAAGAACAGTTTGTGTTCTTCGTCTAATCAAACAGATTAGAGGTGATTGTAATCAGTTAAATCAGCAATACAAGTAGTTTTGATTATTTCTTGTGTTTATCTGCTATTAGTTCTGAAAGCTTTTGCTAATATAATTAAGTGTTATTCCGCAAACTTCTTAATTAAACTTTGATTCAAAGCAAGATTATTGATTTATACTTTGATAAATTCAAATCAGTTAGTCTTGGTTAATTAGTTTTAGATCCTGACAAGTGGTATCAGAGCCACGGGTCGTTCTTTGTTTTTCAAAGTCGAAAGTTTTCTTTTAAATTTTTAATCTTTTGCAATGGAATTTGAGAATAGCAGCAGTGGATCTGGGCAAGGACTCAAAGTGCCTATGCTCAAGCCCACTGAGTTTGAGATGTGGAAACTCAGGATTAAACAGCATATTCAATTCATTGATTATGCCATATGGGAAACTGTTGAATTTCCTCCTGTAGTTGATCCAGAACATGATGATGAGGGAAAACCAGTCAAAACTCCTCCAAAAACTGAACTTGAAAGAAAGGCTAGAATGAATGAAGTGAAAGCTCTTACACTCTTACAAATAGCCATTCCTAATTCTTATCAACATCAGTTCAAAAAGTTTTATACTGCTCATTCTCTTTGGAATGCTTTAGAGAAAAGATTTGCTGGTAATGCCAGTACCAAGAGAAATCAAAAAGATCTTTTGAAACAGCAGTATGAGAACTTTTCTGGTGGCAAGAATGAAAACCTTACTCAAATTTTTGACAGGTTCAACAAACTGATAAGTGAATTAGAAAGTGCAAAAGTCAGTCTGGATCAAGATGAAGTCAACAGAAAGTTTCTCAGATCTCTTGGAGAAGAATGGACAGTTTATGCTGCACAATGGAGAACAAAAGACACTCTTGATGAGATAGAACTGGATGATCTGTACAACAGTCTGAGAGTGTTTGAGACTGAGATTGATACTAAAAAGAAATCCTTTTCTTATAATCACATTACTGCTCTTCTGTCTTCTGAAAAATCTAATAGCAGTGATTCCTTTTCAGGTGGTGATGTCAACTCTGCTGAAGCTCACTATGAGGCTTTTGTCGCCAATGATGGACTATTTGCTCTAAATGCTGAAGACTTAGAACAAATTCATCCAGATGATCTTGAAGAGATGGATTTAAAGTGGCAACATGCAATGCTGACCATGAGGGCCAAAAGGTTTCTTAAAAGAACTGGAAGGACCAACTTTCAAGCCAGAACAGAAGGCAAACCAGCTTTTGATAAGTCAAAAGTTGAGTGTTATAAATGTCATAAGCTTGGTCACTTTGCCAGAGAGTGCAGATCTCAAGGTCAACAGTCATCAAGCACTCCACAGCCCAATCAGACATCATCATCAACAGCACTTGTCTCTCAAGAAGACAATGTGTTTGACTGGAGTGTTCAGACAGAGGAAGAGTTTCAAAATCAAGCTCTAATGGCAGAAACATCAAATGTCTCCTCCACTGAACTACCATCTGAGGTAAACTCTAAAATCTGCTCTCAATCATGCAAAAATATGGTTAAAAAGTACAGAGATCATAATGAGAGCATGTGCAAAACTCTAGCTAAGATGGAAGAAAGGAGATATGAATACATGCAAGCCATAGAGGATCTTGAAAAACAGATCAATGATTATAAGGATAATGAGATCCAAATGGGACAAGATAGAACATATCATGAGTGGGAGAAAAAGGAGCTAAATAAGAAAATAGAATCTCTGAATAAAAAGGTAGAAGAGACTGAACAAAAGGTGTTAGAGGCTAATAAGAAACTAGAATCTGTCAATATAGATCTAGGTAACTTTAAATTGGCTAATCAAAAGCTAGAACACCTAATGGAAGTCCAATTTAAAGATAGGGTAAAATCTCAGGTTAATCCCAAAGAAGGCATAGGATACAGGGCTACTCCACCCCCATACAACAACAAATACATTCATTTAATGAGTGAAGTTGCTGATAGACTTGTCAATGAACCATTAGATGAGTCTATGACTACTGTAGATCCTATCCTTGATACCAACCCTGAATCTAAAGAAGATCAGATTCAAAATAAAGAGTATGAGTGCACAGCAGTTGAGAAGGCACATAAAACAATGAGTGCACCCATAGAGATCCAAGCCCCCAATAAGAAAGGAAAAGAGAAGATGAGTGTATGCAATGCTGCTCCACAAGTTTCTGTACATTCTAACTGTAACACTGCATCTTCTTCAAAGAATAATAAAAGGGGTAAAAATGTTCCTGTCTGCACATGCCAAAAGCATGGTGTTCAAAAGTTTCCCAAACAACAGCAGGTAAGGGGAAATCAGAGGAACAAGAACCAGAAATTGTCAGAAAAATCTGGTTCTCAAATTCAAATAGTCAAAAGGTGTTTTCACTGTGGCAGGAAGAACCACTTGGCCAAGGATTGTTTTTATAAACCAGTTATTGTAAAACAGACTGTGAATCAAAAAAAATCAAATCCTACTCAGGAAAAACATTCAAAGGTCAAACCTTCTGCTACACCAGTTCCAAAGAAAACAGTTGATCACAAGATTTTAAAAGTTAATAAAAAACAGTCCACACACCAAAAACAAGTTTTGGCAAAGCCTAAATTAAGTTTTAAGCAAATATGGTGTGTCAAGGACAAATCTTCAGATCAAACTGCTGATACAAAAGATCAGACTGCTAAGCCAAATTCTGAAGCTGTTAGTGCAAATACTGAAACTGTTAGCACTAAAAACACAGATCAAGCTGCTAAGCATCAATCTGGAACTGTTAGTGAATCATCTGAGACTGTTAGAAGAAAAGATGATCAAAATACCTGGATACCTCATATAATCACTAAATACTCTCCAAAGACTCCATCAGTAAATCTCACTAAGTATAAGAAGTCAAAAACAGTATTTAGTTATGTCAATGCACAAGGCCAACCCAAAACCAATTTGGTTTGGGTTTACTCCACTACTGACTAAGCTTTTATTTGTGCAGGGCAACCACAGGTCTTCTCATAAAACAAGATGGCATTTGGACAGTGGATGCTCTAGGCACATGACAGGCAATTCTGAGTGCCTGTCAAATTTCAAAGGCTTTGATGGAGGATTTGTTGCATTTGGAGGCAACTCAAAAGGAGGTAAGGTTACAGGTAAAGGTACTGTTAATGCAGGCAACATGATTTTCCATGATGTTTTGTATGTTGAACAGCTTAAGTATAATTTATTAAGTGTCTCTCAAATTTGTGATAAACAAAACATTGTTTTGTTTACAGATTCTGAGTGCATTGTCCTTTCAAAAGATTTCAAAATTCCTGAAAATTTTGTTTTACTAAGAACACCAAGAAAGGACAATGTCTACTGTTTGGACACAGATTTTTTATCCAAATCAAATACTCTAAGCTGTTTGATATCCAAAGCATCATCAAATGAGTCTGCTCTTTGGCACAGAAGGATGTGTCACATGAACTTCAAGTCCATGAATGTTTTGGTCAAAAGAATCTGGTAAGAGGTTTACCACAAAAGGAGTTCATATGTGATGGTCATTGTGTAGCATGTCTTAAAGGCAAGCAACACAAAACTTCTCATAAGGCCAAAGAAGTAAATTCAATCTCATCTGCTCTTCAGCTGATTCATATGGATCTATTTGGTCCAACATCTGTTTTGGGTTTGAATAAAAGGGCTTACTGTTTAGTTATTGTTGATGATTTCACCAGATTTACTTGGGTTTACTTTCTTAGGTCCAAAGATGAAACTGCTGAGCTAGTTAAGTCTTTTATCCTTAAGATAGAAAACCAATCCAACTCAAAAGTTAAGGTGATAAGATCAGACAATGGGACTGAATTTAAAAATCACATTCTAAACAGTTTCTGTGAGTCCAAAGGTATTGCTAGACAATATAGTGCACCAAGAACAGCACAGCAAAATGGTGTAGCTGAAAGAAAGAACAGAACATTAATTGAGGCTGCTAGAACAATGTTAGCTGATTCAAACCTGCCAATGACTTTCTGGGCAGAAGCTGTCAATACAGCCTGTTATGTTCTGAACAGGGTTCAAGTTGTTCAATCTCAAGGAAAAACTCCCTATGAGTTATTCCACAACAGAAGTCCCCTAATAGCTTTCTTCAAGCCTTTTGGATGTCCATGTACTATTCTTCATACTAAGACTCACTTAGGGAAGTTTGAAAGTAAGGCTGAAGAAGGATTTTTTGTAGGATACTCAAGTCAAAGCAAAGCCTATAGAGTATATAACAGTATGTCTAAAACCATTGAAGAAAGTGCCAATATTGAATTTAATGAAAATACTGCAAATGTCAAAGGCACTGGTCCTGATTGGTTGTTTGATTTAGATTCACTAACAAATTCTCTGAGCTTTGTTGAGTATACTACAGAAGCTGATGCATACAGGATTGAAGCTGCCAACACAAATTCTCATGCTGCCAATACAAATTCTCAAGCTGTTGGCACAAAGTTTCAAACTGCTGCAGATTCAACAAATTGGGATGATTACACCACTATACCACTTCTGTCTTGTGATCCTCCAGTGGTCCTGAATGCTCAACATGATACAAATCCAGACACTGAAGTGCCACTCCCAAGTCCTAAGAACACAACTCCACCCCCAAAGGGAACCAGTCCCAGATTCAAGTCAAGTTGTTCCTGAAGCTGAACCATTCACTGGTCCTGATGGAGATGATACAAATCTTAGATCCTCTTTTCAGACAGAAAGAGAGCCTACCCTCAGAGTTCACAAGTATCATCCTCTCAATCAAATACTGGGTGATCCAAGTACTCCTGTACAAACAAGGAAGATGGTTCACAATGAGATTGCTGCTGCTGAACAAGCAGTTCCTGAATTCAGTCTAGCTGCTTTTGAACATGCCTGTTTCATGTCTCAACTGGAACCTAAAAAGGCATCAGAAGCATTGAAAGATTCATCCTGGATTGAAGCAATGCAAGAAGAGCTTCTACAGTTCAAGATTCAGAATGTATGGACACTGGTTGATCTTCCTAAAGGAAAGAGAGCAATTGGTACAAGATGGGTGTTGAGAAACAAGAAAGATGAGAAAGGGATAGTCATCAAGAATAAAGCAAGGCTAGTAGCTCAAGGGTACACTCAAGAAGAAGGCATAGATTATGATGATGTATTTGCTCCAGTAGCAAGAATTGAAGCCATCAGACTATTTTTGGCCTATGCAAGCTTCAAAGGTTTTAAAGTGTATCAAATGGATGTGAAGTCTGCTTTTCTATATGGGACAATTGAAGAGGATGTATATGTGTGTCAACCTCCTGGTTTTGAGGACTACAAGTATCCAGACAAAGTCTACAAGTTAGACAAGGCTCTCTATGGTCTCCATCAAGCCCCCAGAGCATGGTATGACACTCTGTCATCATATCTTCTACAGAATGGGTTCAAGAGAGGCACTCTGGACAAAACTCTTTTCACTAAGTCCATCAAAGCTGAGATTCTGCTTGTCCAAATCTATGTTGATGACATCATCTTTGGCTCAACAAATGATTGTTTGTGCAAAGAGTTTGAAGCTTTAATGCACAAAAAGTTTCAAATGAGTTCAATGGGAGAACTCACTTTCTTTCTAGGATTGCAGGTTAAGCAGAAACCCACTGGTCTCTTCATAAGTCAATCAAAGTATGTTAAAGACATACTGGAAAAGTTTGGGTATCAAGACACCAAAGTTGCAAGCACTCAAATGGATCCTCACAAGCAGCTCCATACAGACAAAGATGGCATAGATGTGGACATTCATTTATACAGATCTCTGATAGGATCACTTATGTATCTAACATCTTCTAGACCTGATATTATGTTTGCTGTCTGTGTGTGTGCTAGGTTTCAATGTTCTCCAAAGGATTCTCATCTGGTTGCTGTTAAGAGAATCTTTAGATATCTAAAAGGCCAACCTCATTTAGGTCTCTGGTATCCTAAAGACTCTCCTCTTACATTAACAGCCTACTCTGACAGTGACTATGGTGGATGCAACATTGACAGAAAATCCACTACTGGTGGATGTCAATACTTAGGAGCAAGATTGGTCTCTTGGCAATGCAAAAAGCATACAACTGTTTCCACATCATCCACTGAAGCAGAATATGTAGCAGCTGCAAGTTGCTGCTCACAGGTAATGTGGATTCAAAATCAACTGAGAGACTATGGTATGAACTTTCTATCAACTCCCATTTATATTGACAATTCAAGTGCAATCAGCATTGTGCAAAACCCAGTGAAATTCCCAAAAACCAAACATATAGAAATCAGATTTCACTTTATAAGGGATTGTAATGAAAAGAAGTTAATCCAAGTTACCAAAATACATACTGATGATCAGTTAGCTGATCTATTTACAAAACCTTTTGATGTAAGAAGGTTCACTTTCCTGGTATCAAATATTGGTATGGTAAACATGGATTAATTTGTTTTCATTATTATCTAATTCCTATGCTTTGTTAAGGGGGAGTCACTGTTTCATTAAAAGATGCATAAGTTTCAACTAACAGCTTGAGTATTTTCTCAAGCTGCTAGTTCATTTTCTCGGACTGTTAGTTATTCACTTGATCTGTCAAAGCGTGCAGGGTATTTCGGTAATTTCAAATGTGTGTGCGCGGGACCCAACCTTTTTCAAAACCTTTAAAGGTCCCCGTTTCGTTCAGTTGTAACTACCAGTTACAAAATTTCCTTCCACGGCCTTTCTTTTCTCTCTGAATGATTCACACACTCTTCTTTGCAAACCCTAAAACCTTCGTTTGATCTTCAATGTAGTTTGTTAAAGAACACAACTGCCTTCCCTACTCTCTAAAGCACTCAGAACTTCAACCGTTCCATGACATGATGGACTTTCTTCGACACTCCCATATCCATCATGCACTCAATATCAATCCCACCATATACATCACTCATATTGAGCAGTTCTGGAACCGTGCCTCTGTCCAAACCATCAATGGAATTCCTTCTATACTATCCAAGATTGATGGCACTCCCATCACCATTACTGAGGAATCCATTCGACGACATTTGCATCTTCAAGATGCCACAGGTATCACAGACCTAACCCTTGATGCTTTACATACTGGTCTTTACAATATTGGATATAGGGGTCCTGCTGATTCATTTACTTTCTTGAAAGCACATTTTTCACCTAAGTGGAAATATCTTGTACATATCATTCAGCAGTGTATAAGCCCCAAAAGAACCGGTTGGTCAGAATTTTCTTCCAACATTGCCACTGCCTTAGTGTGTTTTTCAACGGGCCAACGGTTCAATTTCTCAAATATGATTTTTCAGGGGATGTTAAGGCATCATTCCCTAAAGAGTGGGAAATTTTTAATGTATCCTAGATTTTTGGCAGAAATCATTGCACACACTTGCACCACTTCTCATTTACATAAGAGGATACATGTTTCCCACAGGCACTCACTATCTTCAATCAAACGACTTTTAAAACAAAGTGCCAATTTTTTGAGCGTAGATGTTCCATTGCCTTCTGCAATGATGAACATCATTCCAAGAAACAGAGGAGAGGGTCCTGAGCAGGCTCAGCCTATCATCACTGCTACACCCCCAGGACCCCAACCCCCTCCTCATGATACACAAATTCCTTCTGTTCCTTTTCATCAGCCAAGACCCACACTAAAATTTCTTTATCAAAGGAAAAGAGGACCAGGAGCTCCTTCCTCCTCAGCCCTCAGACAAGAGCCATATAGCCCTGTGCAGGAGGACACTTCTGCATAGCATATCCAAAGGGAACACATTGAGGACACTCCCATCCTCACTCAGGAGGTGAACATCTCTCCAGAGATTGTTCATATGGGTTATGTGGCTGGCACTACTGCTGTCTCTGCACAAGAGGCACAGGACAGTGCCAACATCACTAAGACCACGCCCATGCCAACAGCAAGTGTGCAAACACAAGCTGGAAGTCCCCAGAACCAAGAACAGAGGGGCCCAGAGGTTTCTACTTCTGGTATTAATGTCAGTGATAGATCACAAGCACCACAGGTGTTTTCTGATCTTGAGGCTAGTCTGTAAATCATGATTTTGACGGATCCCAAGATGAAACCTGTTGTAGCTATCTTGGAATACCAAATGTCCATCATTGCTGCACAGGGAGCTCAGATATTTGCACTAAAGTAGGCAGAAGCGGCTCAAAATCAAAGAATGGATTATCTCCATAAAGGGTTTACCCTCTGTGGAAATAAGATCATGAAATTAGAGCGGTTGATTCAAACCCAAGTGGCAAAGGTTGTAGGTCCTCCTGACCAAACCAATGCTTCCAAAAAGTGGGAGAATCAGGAGTTTCCAAAAGCAGTCCAAGCAGCCTCAACAGTTCCACCTTCTAGGCTAACAGTCCCAACAGCTTCTCAAGCTGTTAGCCTAGAAACTCAAGCTGCTGCCTCCTCAAAAGCAACTGGAGTTGTTATAAGGGAAGGTGTTCAAGCTCCATCCAGTACAGTCCAAGCTACAACCTCTGCTGCAAAAGACAAGGGCAAGGGCATTCTCATTGAGTCTCCAAAGCACAAATTTTCTTCCAAAGAAGCCCAGATTGCCTTTGATGCTGAAGTTGCCAAAAGGTTAGCAGAAGAACAGGATAAAGAGTTAGACCAGCAAACCCAGCCCCCGATGGATGATGATGCAACCTTAGGTGATTACCTAAAGGGGTTTGTGGTCAAACAAGGAGAGAAGAAGAGGAAGCTGCCAACAGGGCACTCCAAGGCTGAGCACAGAAGATTTCTGATCAATTTTGCCTTTGCAGCTGGCATTCCAAAGAAAATGGCTCAGTCCATGACCACTGAACGGCTGCAAGAGATCCATGACAAAGAAATGGACAAAGAAAGAAAACAAAAGTCTCCCAAGAAGTCCAACCATCACAAGAACCAGTTCAAACTGGTACAAGTCATGTTCAAGCTGCTACCAGTGCACCTGCTCCTTCTGATCAAGCTGTTGCTTCCATTCCTGCATCTGAGTCATCGTCACAAGCAAAGATGCATCAAGTTAAAAGGGTGTTGTTTGAGCAGCAACTACAAAAGGCCATGGAGATAGAGAAATTGATTGATCAGCATGACTTTACAAAGCCTCTTATCAACTATTGGTATGCCAAGCCACTGGACAACATTGATTTAAGAGTTCAGTTTATAGTGAGAAGGGAATCTGGTCCAGAAGAAGAGTATGATACATTCTGGCATATGGTTTAAAAGTTGACCAGAGATGAGCTAACAAAGATGCATAATATTGGGTCGGTGACACAAGTAAGATCTACTCTACCACAAGTGAAGCAAGTCATCAAAGATCTGAAGTCCATTTTTGATCCTGAGTCTATAAGGGAAGAGATAAAAGATGCCAACAAGAAAGGAAAGAAGATCAAGCAAGTTGATCTGTTTGTCAAATCAAGGACTTATAGAATCAAATTTTCAGATGGATCTGGTATGTTCTTTAATCTTGAATTTTGTGATCTACCAAAGGAAATGCTACTTCAGATAAAATCTGTTAGGATATCTTGTGATAGAGATGAGATGAAGAAAGAATTTTTGAAGGCTGTAGATCAGAAACTTGCACAGTTATAAGTTTTTGAAAGCCTTGGTTTGTAAATAACAGTTTACTTATTCATTTCCATTTTTGTATAGAACTTAAAGTCTTGTGCAAAGAATTTAAGTTAGGGGAGATTGTTGTTAGACTTCTCAAACTGTTAGTAGAGTTTATATGTAAATCCAAATTTCATGCTGCTAGTTGAAGAAACTCGAGCTGCCAGAGTAAATCAACTCGAGCTGCTCTGTTCAAGCTGTCAAGTGATTCAAGCTGCTCAACAGTTTCATAAACAGAATGTGCTGATTTTCAGGAAAAGATATCTACACGAAGATTCCAGCATATCTACTATCAGAGAAGTCATAGTCTTTCAAGGAAACAAATCAAGAAGCAATATAAATACATAGAATAGGTCTTTCTATTATATAGGAGTTTTTCTGCATATTGAAGTTTGTAATTGCTTTTTGTTTAAGTTTTATAAGCCTCTAAGGTTGTAAAACCCTAAGAACAGTTTGTGTTCTATGTCTAATCAAACAGATTAGAGGTGATTGTAATCAGTTAAATCAGCAATACAAGCAGTTTTGATTATTTCTTGTGTTTATCTGCTATTAGTTCTGAAAGCTTTTGCTAAAATAATTAAGTGTTATTCCGCAAACTTCTTAATTAAACTTTGATTCAAAGCAAGATTATTGATTTATACTCTGATAAATTCAAATCAGTTAGTCTTGGTTAATTAGTTTTAGATCCTGACAATGATTGTGACGAATATTGAAAGAAAAATGTCAGAAAGAAAAAGTGACGGCTGCTATATTCTTTTCTGAATAATGACGATTGTGTGGGAAACCTAGGTGGGGTTTCCCTTACATCAATTAAATCAACTATTAAAAAATTACAAACCAGCACCTTTACTTCTAAAACTAAAGAGAATAACAAATAAAAGGAAAGACTAGAAAGAATTTACATGGAAATAAAACTAACTAAATATTACAAAATAAATTCCACATGATCGAAATTAAGGTCTAACATATTTTAAATGATATAAATTGAGATTTTGGTTTATATATAATATACTACTTATATATTTTATAACAAATTAATATTTATAGATTAAAAATTAATAGTTAGTATTTATCTTTTTAAAAATAATAATTGTATTTATCCTTTATCATTTATAGATTAAAATACATTAAAATATATTTATCCTTTTAAAAAAATAATAAATTGATTTATCTTTACATTTTTTATAATAATAAATTGTATTTATCATTTCTGATGAAACGAGGAGCTGACATGTGTCGTTTCATTTTCTTCTTTATTATATATACTAGTTTATGAACCCACGTATTTCGTGTATAAATTTTAAAAAGTAATTGGTTATATACTATGTATATAAACTTAAAATTAATCTATATAAATATTAATTATTGTAAAAAAAATACAAGAAAAATATAGTCATTTGTCAAAAATATTATATATCTATCTTTTTAAATATACGTGAATAATAATTATTTTTTTGAACATTTTTTAAATATGTTATTTCTAAATTTGTGTGTGTGCCTGCATATATAAAAAATTATAAAAATAAGAATATCATTTATATAGAGAGTGTAACGTGACAATCTTTATTCTACTTTATATATATATATATATATATATATATATATATATATATATATATATATATATATATATATATATGAAAATTCATCTTATAATTTATATTTTTAATTAAGTCTGCTCTGATGTTCACCCACGTTGTCTTACTGGTAGCTAGCCCAATATGTGGCTAATCCCCACAATTAAAAGCGTGTGCGTGGGAATAGACATCATTCGATCTTAAGTCCTATGTCTCACAATGTCTGGCTGATAGCGGCAGTCATGTCAAAATCGCACTTAAAGTCAAAGTAAAGTTTTCGCTTAAAATTATCATAGTATGTTAACTTTTAAATCTATAAATCTCAGTAAGACAAACGCTTACAGTTGTTGTTGAATCTTTTAACAGATTTAATCAAAGAAAAAGGTCCAGCTGACCCAAGTCCTTATGATCTGCAAGCTTGAATTGGAAGTTATTAGACCACTATTGAATCTGCAATTGGTATCAAATATGGATGATTATGGTGGTGGTTTGGGTAGAAGTAGTGACATGTATTGTGGTTATGTACTAGATTAGTGTCCTTGTGCCCTTAATAGTTTAGTTTTAAACTTTAATAGTTTTGTTTTAAACTTATTGTAAAATAATCCTAACTTCTATAATGACTTAATTCCGCACTTTGTTAATTTTATCTTAGTTATGATTGATGTTGTATTGCTCCTTGGGACCTAGTCATCAGGACTGCCCTGTGAGGGGGGTCTTGACAGGATGGTATCAGAACAAATTGTTTGAGTGAATCAAATATTATGAAAGTAATACTTGGTCTCAAACTTAAGCAATACATAAAGTGTCAATCATGCTAGGTGTCTTGAACTGAGATAGGATGTACAGACTGTTAGGATGGGAAAAGGGTACATAGTCACTAAGTCTATTAACTGAAAGTCACTTGGATTTTTATTTTTCAGTAAGGATGTCTGGACAAGGAGGAATTCCTGATAATGTCACTCCTCAACAACTGTTTGAGATGATACAACAACTATTAGCACAACAAAATGAACAACTAGTCAAGCTAATCTAAGAATCGTTTCAGGCTCGTGATGAGGCTGAAGCAAAACGTAAGGCTGATAAAAAGAACAAAAGAAAGGATAAGCAAACCTATAATGATAAATCTGATTCTGATAACTCTAATGAAAATGTCCAAACTGAACAGCAAAAAGGCTGCCGATTCAAAGATTTTAAGTCTAGTGGTGGCTTGACATTTGAGGGTACTATAGACCCTATCCAAGCATTGGACTAGATTTATCACACAGAAAAGATTTTCAGTATCTCTGAGTGTTTAGATTCACAAAGAGTCAAGTATGTTATTGCTTTATTTGTCAGAGCTGCCCGCGCATGGTGGAAGACACAAAGGAGTATCTACGAGAGGACGTCATCCAAACACTTGAATGGGAGCAATTCCTCGATATGTTCAACGCTACGTACTGATTTGTGGATCAGCAAGATAGAATGGAAGTTCAATTGATGCAACTGATTCAAGGCGACAAGACGGTCGATGAATACGAGCATGAGTTCTCACGACTATATGGATATTCGTCTTATCAAGTGGCCACAGAAGAAAGAAACATCAATCGTTTTCATAGAGGATTAAACCTAAAATATCGTCAGCCGATGAGTGGTAACAAATACAAGACGTACTTAGAGATGGTGGAAGCAGCCAGACAAATTAAAAGCAAATACCTGGAGTATGGTGAACAACTAAGCGCAACTCAGATCATTCCTACGTGTTCTTCTCCACCCAAGAAGCAACGATTTAGCAGATTCTTCAAGACAGGAAAGACACACTCTCAACAGACTGATCAGTATAGTTCTCCTCAGAAGTCCAACTCTTACGCGATTCAATCAGAACATCGAGTGTGCAAAAGATGTAGGAAATCACATACTGGGCTATGTAATCCAATTGATGTGATATGCTATGTCTGCAACAAAATTGGTCATAGTAGCGAGGAATGCCCAACGGAAGGTCTTGGTTGTTCCACGTGCGGTAAACCTGGACACTTTAATCATCAATATACCATGAGAAGCAACAGTCAATCTCAGTCATATGCCGGAGGTTCAACAACGAAGAGCACTACTGCAACTCCGTCAACTAGAGCCCGTGCTTGTCATATCACAGCCGAGGAAACAGAGGAAATTCCAGATGCAGCCATGAGTATGTTTTGTTAATCTAAATACCTGTCGTGTATCATTTGATCCTACTATAAACTGTTCATTCATCTCTATAGCAATTTCATGTCAATTAACCAAGTTACTTGCCCAGCTTCCTGCTATCCTTGATATTGCAACAACCACTGATAACCTTGTCTTGATCATTCTATATATTCATAACCATGCTTTGCTCATTAATAACACTATCTTCAATCCCGACCTCATTCCAACTCCATGGAAACAATTTAAAATGGGATCGCTAAGGAGATCAGGAGAAAGATTTTCTATTCATGATTTAAATCAACTTATGATTTCAAAATAAGTCTTGTGTTCGACTGTACAACTTTGTCATCGATTGTGAATATGTGGATGTCATATAAGTTGTATCAGTTGAATCTATGACTTAAATTTTTCTTTCAAATTTTTTTTTTGCCTATAAGCAATATAGGTATCAGTATTTGAATCATGTATGATTCAAAAGCTTTAAGGAAACCCAAAACTGATTTAAACACAAGCTTCTTCGTAAATCCTAGTAAATCTGAAAGATTACAGCGTGTCTCATAATGAGGCAGAGGTAGAAGTTGTTGATCCAATGAAATTAAATGAGAAGATGGTCTATGAACCTGATTGTCAAGCACCCAATGTCAAATTCAATTGAAATCAAAGAAGTAAGAGACACAAAGCTAGAGTCAAACGAGAAATAAAGAGAAATTCTTATAAGAATTAAGCGATTGGTCTTGAATGACCAATGAAAGTCAATTAAAAAGTCTATACGCATGTATATATGGAAATCTTATTCCATTGTCTTGTCAATAAAAGTCTTGGTTGAAGCAAATAAAGTAACCTTGAACTCAGGGATTACAAATGAAAAGTCATTTCAAGTCTTGATAAAAGTCAGTGCAATCCAAAAGTCTGCTAAGCGATTGATGATAATAACATCATCAATAAATGAAATAGTTCAAGAATACAGATTTGAGATTCGAAAAGCCACAACTGGCTCAAGATCAAAAGAAAAGAGATATAACCTGTCCTAATATACTAAATTGATAATTGAAAGTCATACTGAATCTCAAAGCGTAAGTCAATACAGAAAAGTATAAACGATAAGCAGAAATCCTAAAATTCATATGTTGATTGCTTAAATCAACATATAACTTGTATAACATTGAAAAGACTAGTTATAAAAGCCAAAGAAGTGAAAGTTGTGAAATACAGAGAGTGCTCATTCAATAAACACCAAAATGTTTATGTCAGATGTGAGAATACATAGCTACTTTGTAATTCCTCAGTTACATTTATCTGAACATAGACAACTTCGAGGACGAAGTTATGCGTGGTGGAGCCCATTCTATTACAACCTAGACTTTAACCTGACTTTTAATTTTCGTATTTGACTTAATAATGTAATTTAATTACATTATTTGTGTTGTAATTTAATTAAGTAATTTAATTAAGCTAAATATATGTTATGAATTATTATTAAGGATAAGGAGCAAATTTTTAAAAGAAAGAGATAAATACAAAGTTTTTCGTCAATAATTGAAAGAAATGAAACTTATAGTTATATAAAAACCCAAATGAGGGTTCTGCTCATTTGATCAATTCAAAAGAAAGAAAAATCTATTCCATCTCTTTCTCTCTCTCTCTCTCTAACCTTTGTCTAAACCCACAGTTCATCATCCTCTTCAATTCATCATCAAAATTTTTTGAACAAAATCAAGAATCAAGCATCAATAAAGTGGCAATGCAACAATAATTTGCAAGATTTAAGGTAATATTCATCTTTGTAAAAACTATTCTTTTGGTTTATGATGAAGTCTACAACTTCTATGAGTTTTATAAGTTCAAAATGCTTTTCACAACATCAAGAATCAAGTATAGTGCAGTAATATAAACTTGAAATGCAACACATGCATGTTCTTGTAAAATGTTTAAATTGAAGCTTATAGCATTTTGAGAGATTAATTCCATCTTTAAAAGTATGTGTTGTTCATGTGTTTTGCGGCTGTTGTAAATCGATTTTGAAGGCCAAGAAAGCCATTTAAGCTTTTGTCCATGGGTTAGATCTCATATGCATGTGTTTAGCCATCCATTAGAATCTCCCCCTTCGAAACTGTTATTTGCTGCTGAAATAAAGAAGACAGAAACAAAAAGGAACAAAAGTGCTACGTGTATGTGTTTGTGTGTTTGCATGTAATACCGAGACCCACTTAACTAATACCGAAACCATGAGGTTTTGGTAATACCACTACCAAAACAAAAATATAATACCAAATCAATATAGAAACTCATACGGTAATCTTCAATAACGAAATGTGTATGTGTGTGTCGAAGGAAAAGAAACAGAAAGAAATAAAAACAATGCAAGGGTGCGTGTGTGTGTTGCATGAAGAAAACGAAACCCATGTCTCTCTACCGAAACCATGAGGTTTCGGTAATTTCATGTCTCATAAAACCAAAGCATACCAAGACCATCAAGTATGGAAAACCCACATGGACATACCGAAACCTTCTGAACACAATTTCAACAACCATTTTTATTCTTTTTCTGTTTATCATATATGCGTAGTGTGTGTGCGCTATGAGTAATATATATACATACATATATATATATATATATATATATATATATATATATATATATATATATATATATATATATATATATATATATATAATGTATATATATATATATATATATACATGTATATATATATATGTATATATATATATATATATATATATATATATATATATATATATATATATATATATATATATATATATATATATATATGTATATGTGTGTGTGTGTATGTGAAGAAACAGTATACCTTTTTACTTTCTTTATGAATATAAGTCAACAAATGTGTATGACTAAAAAGCAAGTTGCAGCCTTATTTCCTTATAATCAATATACATGCATATATGATATCGACGTAATTATATATATTTTCCGGGCGATATCTGTTATTTTTAGAGTATTTTGTTGAGGTAAAACGTTGAATTTTGTTCCTCCAAGTGTTATTTACATTAAATCCTTGTTTGTAGGGTTTGTTGGAAGAAAATCAAGATTTTAGGCTGAAAAGTGTAAGGCACGACGTGCCCTCAAAGGCACACCATGCCTGATTTGGCACGCCAAGAAGATTATCAGCTGAAAAGTGGAGGGCACGGCGTGCCTACTTTTAGGCATGGCGTGCCCTGCCTGACGCACGAACATTCCCTGCATTTTCAGAGCCAATAAGCAGGTGACACACAAGAGGCACGGCGTGCCTACTTTTAGGCACGACGTGCCCTTCCAATTCACTCATTGCAAAGGACTCAAAGAGCATATTCCCGATTGATAAAGGGGAATAGATTCTCGATGTTGATGAGAATTTGGAAGAGTTAGCACCACCACTAGCCATGGATCCACCCTCTAGCTCTTGTGAAGTCGAGCCAATCCATATCGATGAAAATCCTTTTCGTGTCAAATCCTCAATTGAGGAACCTCCGTCTCTGGAGCTTAAAGAGCTTCCTAATCATCTTGAGTATGCATTCTTGCATGAGGAGTGTCAATTACACGTAATCATTTCATTAAGTCTAACGGGTGACCAAAAAGAAAGACTCCTCACTCTTTTTCGTGGTTACAAAGGAGCAATTGCTTGGTAAACTTCCGACATTAAGGGTATAAGTTCTTCCTATTGCACGCATAAAATTCTTATGGAAGATGACTTTAAACCGGTTGTCCAACGACAAAGATGGTTGAACCCAAACATGAAGGAAGTGGTGAAAAAAGAGGGAATTAAGCTACTCGACGCTGGCTTGATCTACCCAATCTCCGATAGTCCATGGGTTAGCCCCGTTCAAGTTGTGCCTAAAAAGGGAGGGATGACCATTGTGCATAACGAGAAAAATGAGATCATCCCGACACGAACGGTCACGGGATGGCGTGTTTGCCTTGATTATCGCAAATTAAACGATGCTACGCGCAAAGATCATTTTCCCCTTCCCTTTATGGACCAAATGTTAGAGCACTTGGCGGGTAACCAATTCTTCTGCTTTCTTGATGGTTTCTCCGGATATTTTCAAATTCCTATCCATCTAGAAGACCAAGAAAAGACAACTTTCACGTGCTCCTTTGGAACGTTTGCATACAGAAGAATACCATTCGGCCTATGCAATGCACCCGCGACCTTTCAACAGTGTTTGATGGCCATTTTCCATGGCATAATTGAAGGGAGTATGGAAGTGTTTATGGATGATTTCTCCGTCTATGGAAACTCCTTCGATTCATGTCTTGAAAATCTTGAGAGAATGTCACTTCATGGTGAGAGAGGGAATCGTTTTGGGGCACAAAATCTCGGAAGCCGGGATTGAGGTAGATAAATCAAAGATTGACACTATCTCTAAGCTACCTCCCCCATCCAATGTCAAGGGCATTAAAAACTTCTTGGGTCATGCGGGTTTTTATCGCCGCTTCATTAAGGATTTTTCCAGAATTACGAGACCCATGACCCAACTATTGGAGAAAGATACCCCTTTTATTTTCTTCGATGATTGTTTGAATTCTTTCAATATCCTCAAAGAGAAACTCACGAATGCGCCCATAATGATTGCTCCGGATTGGTCAATTCCGTTCGAGCTCATGTGTGACGTGAGTGATTTCATGGTTGGGGCCGTTTTGGGCCAAAGAATCAATAATCATTTCCAACCGATTTATTATGCAAGCAAGACATTAACGGACGCTCAAGAAAATTACACCACCATCGAGAAAGAACTTCTCACCGTTGTCTTTGCTTTTGATAAGTTTCGGTCCTATCTTGTGCTTTCCAAAACGGTTGTTTACACCGACCATTCCGCCCTTCGCTTCATTTTCTCAAAACTAGATGCAAAGCCCCGTCTCATTCGGTGGATTTTGCTTTTGCAAGAGTTTGATATCGAAATCCGAGATAAGCGAGGTGCCGAAAATCTCGCCGCGGATCACTTGTAACATCTTGACAACCCTCATCTTGAACAATCGAATGAGCGTGACATCAACGATAACTTTTCCGATGCATTTCTTCTAAAGGTTGATGGTGAACCCGAAACACCGTGGTTTGCCGACGTTGCCAACTACCTTGCTTGTCGCATTCTTGTAAAAGGAATGTCATACCAACAAAAGAAGAAATTTTTCTCCGATCTCAAGTACTATCTATGGGAAGACCCCTATCTTTTTCTGATAGGAGCGGATCAAGTGATTCAGAAATGTGTTTTCGGGAAAGAATGTAAAGATATTTTGAATCATTGCCACGTTGGCCCTACCGATGGGCATCTCGGTCCGAGCTACACTGCCAAAAATGTGTTTGATTCGGGATTCTATTGGCCCTCAATCTATAAAGATGCCCAAGCAACAATTCAATCTTGTGATCAATGCCAACGCATGAGATTTATCTCCAAGAGGGATGAAATGCCACAAAATTTCATCCAAGTCTGTGAAGTCTTTGACATTTGGTGGATAGATTTCATGGGACCATTCCAACCTTCCCGTGGCAATAATTACATTCTTGCCGCGGTTGATTATGTGTCCAAGTGGGTCGAGGCTCAAGCGTTACCCACGAATGATGTGCGAGTTGTACTTAAATTTCGGAAGAAGTTGTTCTCGCGCTTCGAAATTCGGAAGGCTTTGATTAGTGATCATGGCACACATTTTTGTAATGCCCAAATGGAAAAAGCCTTGCCTAGATATGGGGTAACTCATCGAGTTGGCACTGCTTACCACCCTCAATCTAGTGGCCAAGTCGAGATCACTAATCGGGGGTTGAAGCGTATTTTGGAAAAAACCGTTGGAAATAATCAGAAGGAGTGGTCGAACAAATTAGATGATGCATTATGGGCGTTTCGAACCGCTTTTAAAACGCCCATTGGTACTTCGTTTGGTGTACGGCAAGGCTTGCCACTTGCCGGTTGAGGTCGAGCATAAGGCGGGAATATTGTTTGAAACTTACTTGAACAAGTGCGGGAATGTGATGTGTACTCTAACTTCATAAATAAAATTTTAATTGGGTTATTTGTCCGGCTAAGTGTGGGAATATTGTTTGAAACTTACTTGAACAAGTGTGGGGATACAAACTAGATCATCTTTTATATTAATCGTTTTGGTTGGATTTCCTTGGTTTAACTGTTATATGTTTGTGGCTTTCTAGGATGCCTCCACGTACACGACGGGATGCCGGCCAAGCATCTTCTTCTAGACGCCGACGTGTCATAGAAGAGAGCTCCGAAGAAGAGCTACCCGAGTTACCGCAAGTTCCGAATGTCAACCGGGACCACCCGTATTTTGTGTTTTCTGGGATAGCCTTGCATCTTCGGGAAGCTTATCGCGCCAGACTAGCTACCCTGTTAACGTGAGCAATTGCGTCGGAAAGAGTCGTGAGTTGGGAATTCTTATCAACAATCGAGATGGGGCATGGTGAGTTAGACATCGCGTCAAGGCTCCAAAATATGTTTGAAGTTTCCTATGGAAATTTCATATCTCGAGCATGGGTGCTTGGCATTCAGGAGCCGATATACCCAGAACTGACCTTGGAACTTTATTCCTCGTGTGGCTTCATGAATCTTGGGTACGATGTTTTTGCGGAGAATGCGGTACGATTCCGTATGGGTGGAGTTAGCATAAAGATATCTCTGATGGAGTTTGGGACGCGATTGGGGTTGTATCCGGATGTGGATGCTACTGACCGAAGTTTTAGAGGCTATCTTACTGCAGGATTGATGAGGCACCCGCCAAAATATAATCGTGAATTATATTGGAGTTCGATAGCCAAGGGTCCGTATAATCAGCGTTTTGCTAGGGAATCAAAAATCAGGAACCCGCTCAATCGCATAACCCATCACTGCGTTACCTTGTCTGTCACCGGCCGGAAAGACGGTGTTATTTGTATTCCCGTTAACATTATCAGCACCTTAATGATTTTCTTATCACACACAAGAAGAAACTAGCTCAATAAATGTGAAATGATGAAGAAAGACAATAAGAATGTTGAGAGCATATGAATAGTGGCGGCTGGGACTTCTTTTCAAATTGTCAACCGTAAACATTAAAGTAACCCTAGGAGCCTATTTCTAGGCTCCTTTAATTAAGTCTTACAACTTGGCAACTTTGGCCCCTTGACTATTACAAAGAAACAAATTACATGGAAATTAAATACAAGACAAAATACAAAGACAATAATTATAACAAAACAACTCCTATGATCGAAATAAAATATCTAACAATCTCCCCCTTTTCGATCATTTAGGAGGTCCTGGAACTCTGGCGTGGTCAGTTGATTCTCGGAGTCCAAGGATGACGTCGAAGCATCTGGTCACTTGTCTCGTATGTAGCCGTTCGTTCAGGAAGTCTATGCTGCTGAGTGTATCCTGTATCTCCTTTGGTGAGCATCTTTGTTCAGGATCTGGTTGAGCATCATAATCTTGTACTTTCTTTGAAAGAGCAGCTCGAACCATTCACAGTGTACCATCAGAGTAGCAAGGAAGATCCTCAAAGCGCGTATACCTTTTGTAGCCCTTGTAGTTTACAAAAATAACACCCGGATCTCCAGAAAGTACAACTCTGTAAGCCGGGTAGTGGGCTAGAAGAAAACTATCTTGTTCAGGTGCTCGTAGGCCCACCTTAACCATAGCACTCTCGATCGCCATCTGAAAATCTCTTAGGCACATTATGATCGATCGACGGTTCATGCTTCGAACTAAGGCACCTACGGCGGTCATGTGGGTTAGACGTTTTCTGATGCGATTTTTCAGACTGTTGTGAAGGAACTCAACGTCATCTGCACTTATGAAGTCCAGGTCATATTCGAAGATGTCATCTCCCGTCCCATCTTCTCTTTCTACTTGGTAGGAGGGATAGAAGACTCTGGCTCTTTTGCACATGGTGATTGTTTTGAGCTTCTTAATCTTTGATTTTGACACCTTTGACCTTCTTTCCCGGAGCATCAGTTGGTAGTATTCTGCCTGTTCAGCTTTGGAGACATTTGTAAGTTCCATGAGTAGGTGTCTGCTGAAGGATTCAGGCTTCTTTCTGAATACCATCTTAAATCTTTCTTCTAGATATGGTATTTGAAACCGCTCCGGGGGAAATTTCTGCAGGAATTCTTTAAGGCCTTGAACGGGGGGTTCTTCAATTTCGTCCTTTTTAGCTTCAAGAAGCTTTATGATAGTCCCCCGCCGTTCTTGTCGCATTTTTTCCTTCTCTTCCTGAGGAAGTGTTTGAACCTTTCCTTTTGTATAGTGGTCCACCCAGAATAAGTCATCTTTTCTATAAACTCCAGGGCCCTCCGGAGTTTCATCGAAGCAATCGACCCTTTTTGTTTGGGAGGGACCTGGAAGTTGGGTTTGTTGGACTGGAGGAGGGCTTGGGGATCTTGAAGGGCTAAGGTCAATATGGGATTCTTTTTGTGACTGGGGAGCTTGGATTGATGACAGGATTTCTTCTTGATGGGCTCGTGGCGGTGAGTTCAGGAAGTCAAAAGAGGAGGATGAGGATTTTTTCGTTGGAGATTCAGGCTCAGGCTTAGGAATAAGGAAGGGTTCGTTGTCCTCGTTATCGGAATCTGAATCAGAGACCAAGATGATTTCAACTTTCTCGTGAGGTTCCTCGAATTCAACCATAGCTGTCATCGGATCCAGTGGAGCTGGACCCTCGACCATGGGCTCGTCTTCTATTAACAGATATTCCTGAGCCTCCTGACTCTTTTCCCCCGACCCCTGAAATTCAGACCCCTCAGCGGTCTCTGCTCCCCCTATACCCAGCATGGGTTCCTCAAACTGAACCTTTCGCCTCTTCTCCCCCTCATGACGATCAGGGTCGTCCTGATCATCATGTTTCCTTTTTGGTGCCTTAGCTTGAGTGCGGCACTGGAGTTCTATAACAGCCGACTCTAGGCGATCCATTCTTGAGTTTAGCTGTTCTTGGACTTGCAGAATTAAGCGGTTAAGAGCATCTATTTTGTCCGACAGCTCCGAGATCTGATGATGGACTGAATGGGAACCTGGTGGGGGCCAGCTTCGGAAGCGACACCCTTACCCTTGATTAGTGAGAGTAGGGCGGTGTGTCGATCCTCGGCGGCTTCCCTTTGGGCGTCCAGGTCAGCCCGGGTAATCACGCCGACAGCACGTAAAGCTGCCGTTAGCATCTCCAGATTGATTGGGAGATGGCCGGAAGTGGATGGCGTTGATGAAGCCACTTCCGGTCTTCCTTCCGTCATCTCTGGCTCCTGAATAGGAGGCGCAGATCCGGAAGTTTGTGGAGCTGCCACGAAGGCAGCTCTTGGGGATGCCACGGAGGCATCGTGCTGTGTTATGGGGGATGGAATCGTGATGGAATGAAGGGCGGTCACTTGAGGAGGAGTGTGACCTTTTTCAACACCGCCACTCTCCAAATGAGAGGGCGATGGAGTATGTGGTAGAACCCCGTGGAATGAAGTGGTTTCCCTTTGAGGGGAAACCAAGTGGGTGGTGGGGGTGAGTTCGACCGTTGGACGGACGGTCTTATAGAGAGGAGTCCGGCTTATAGGGCTTAGTTCACCCTCAGATTGTATCTCCCTCGCTCTCACGACAGAGACGGTTCTTTCTGAATCTGCCGTCTCTGCCGTCTCACCTCCTGCTTCCTCCCTCACAATCACAGTCTCCCTCTCACCCAAACCCAGAGATTGCTGAACATCCACCCTAACTTCCTCGTGCTCACTCACACTTGGCTCACCTTCGGATTGGTTAGTCTCAGACGATTCCGACTGAGACTCATCCGGATAACTCTCTTTAATATATTCCCTTACCCGCTCCATGCCCCTTGACCTCATTAGAAGAGACAGAGGTATTTTCATTACTGGTACTGTCGGGGCCCCCTTTGGCAGAGTTAACTTCTGAATCGCCACTGTGGGGTAAACGTCTGCCTCCGGACGCTCATGAATATCATCGTCTTGGTCCATTGCATATTGAATAATGAGTTGCAGGAATCGCTGAAGAGGAATATACTTTCTGCCTTTCTTTGTGCCCCTTTCTACATGGACTCTTCGTAATTCTTCGAATAAGAATGCAGCATAGTCCACGTGTCGGTCAAAGGCAAAGCCTGTGAACATGGCTAGTACCTGAGCCGACGCTGAGTCATGTCCGGAATGCTTGGCAGTGAAGCATTTGTTAAGCACATCAAAGAGTATCCGCCAGTGGGATTGAAGGTTCTTTGTGCGAAAGTCGGATGGTTTTGAAATAGGGCCGTCATAACCCAGAGTTTGAATTTCAGCCAGGGTTTCAGTACGGATGGGTTTGGATCGAACAATTCACGGGTGGGAAGGCTGAATTCAGCGGGTAGATGAAGGATGTGGCGGATGGCAGATATAGTGACTTTGACTGGAACGCAGTCAATGGTTGATGTGAAGTGAGGTTCGGGGTCAGTTACATATTTCAGCCTGTTCCAGAATTGTTGGAGATATATCTGGGGAAGCTATGGCAGTGGATAGGGCATAGTAGATGGGATGGCGAGTGAGGATGTCGAAAGCTAGGGTTTGGGGTTCTTTGGTGAGGATGGAAACGTCGAGTTGCCAGTTATGTGGAATGAACTCGACAAACTCGGCGCTGGGTAGGATGGATTCTTCAGGGAGTTGAGCGTTGTTATTTGGAATGAGGGGATGGGGTACGGTGAGAAGAACTGCGGGTTCCATCTTCCTGCAAAGTGCAACAGAGTTAGAATAATAAGACTTGAGATGATAATGCATTGATGTGAAGTCTAGATGAGTGTGAAATAGAAACTGTCTGAACTGTTTAGCATCGGGTCTTGATTAGTATAATAAAATTCTACTAATAAAGTCCAAAGTCAATCGTTAAGAGACCGATGTTAGAGAAGACCTTTTCACTCAAACACTAATCCTAAACTCTAATCAATGGTGCACTGAGATGGAAATATTTTTGTGATTTTTTTTTTTGGATTTATATAAAAATGCAGAAATGGAAAAATGAAAAATTCAATAAAAATGCTAAGTGTTGGATTTCGGATGGTCCGAATTCGGATGAACAGTGTCACCGAATTCGGATCAGTCCGAAATCGGATGATGCATGAATGGTGAGTGGGGGTCCGAATTCGGATGAGGTGAAAACAGGGACCGAATTCGGATGATGGTCCGAAATGCATGGCATGGAATAAATGGAGGTGGTCCGAATTCGGATGGGTCATGAAACATGATCCAAATTCGGATGATGACTTAAGTAAACGCATGCTATGATATGGATAGGTGCTGAGTTCGGATGGTACCCAGAATTCGGATGGGAACCGAATTCGGATGAACAGTAGGGAACATACTTAGACTAAATTCAATTTTTGGAAATTTTGGCCTTACTATGATGGTCCGAATTCGGATCAACAGTGGTCCGAATTTGGGTTTTGTACTTTGAAAATTTTGAAAATTAGTCTAAGTCGAACATCCGAATTCGGGTGTTGGTCCAAATTCGGACATCCGAAACTGCATGCAGCAGTTAATGAGTTCATGCAAAAGTTAAACGTGAACAGTTAATATTAACAAAAATGCATGAAATTACAGATCCTATACTAAAAACATATAATGAACATTTTATCTAACTACAAGTAAGTAAAAAACACACATTAAACAACCTAAAAATAAGAAAAACCGAAATGAAAAAGGAAATAAATTTTGAAAATCAAACACATAATATATGAAGTTATAAGGTAAAATAAAGTTAAAAAGAAGTTACCTGATCATGTCGAAGATGAATGATGTAAGAAAAACGGAAGAAGATGGTGTTGCAAAAGCTTTGAATGGTGGTTATGGTGGTTTGGGCGGCGGAAAGGAAGAAGAAGAAAGCAAATATCTTGGAGATGAAGATATCCAATTTGACCGATTGACCCGCCCATATATAGGCGCATGGGTCGGGTCTCGGGTCATAGGATCCGCGCCCAAGATGTGGAATGGGCCACCATATTTGTCACTTAACAGTTAACACACATACTCACAAAAAATTTGGGTTTTTTAAAGAAAATAAACAAAGAAGATTTTCAATAAAAAAATTGGCCCAAAGTTATTAAATCTTTTTTAATTTTTTTCATGAAACTCCAAGATAAAATATTTTTTGGTATTTTCTTTGATCTTTTAAGTTAAGATAAAATAAAATAAACTAAAATGTTTTTGGCTTTTTGAAAAATTTGAACAATTAAAATCTTTTTGGGATTTTCTGATCTATAAAATTAAACTTAAAAATTAAATGAAAATATGACCAACCTAAAATTTAAAATTAACTACTAAAATTTAAAGAGAAACAAAGAATTATAAAATTTAAAATCCCAACTATACTCCCCCTCAAATGAATACCGGTTCTTTTCCTTTTCTTTTTCAGATTTTCAACGCGACAACCCCTTTTTATCCTTACAAACACAGACAAACCTGGATATTGTTTGCATCCCACTCCGTGATGAACAATTCACACAGCAATTTGTCAGGATCATTAATTATTAAAAATATACGCAAATAAGGAAATATTGAGTTTCAATTTTGTGACACAATCCTTAAATTTAAATAACAGATATTTTCTAAAATAAAGGAATTTCAATCATGATAGATTGAAATAGAGTTATTTAAGACAATATCTGACATTTAATTGGAAGGCGGATTCAACATGCCGATATGGGATACTAAAAACTGAAAACGAGGTTCGTCTAAATCTTTAGTAAATATATCCGCAAGTTGGTATTCCGTGCCAACAAAATACAGCTCAATGGTTCCCTTTTCTACGTGATCTTTAATAAAATGATACCTGATATCTATGTGTTTTGTTCGAGAGTGCTGCACGGGATTGCAATAGATGGCAATTGCACTTCGAGAATCACAGTAAATTGGGATATTGGTGAGTGAGAATCCATAATCGCGTAGTTGTGTTCTCATCCACAGCACTTGAGAGCAACAGCTTGCAGCTGCTACATACTCAGCCTCAGCTGTAGATGTGGAAACACAATTCTGCTTTTTGGAAGACCAACTCACCAGTCTATCTCCTAAAAACTGTATTCCTCCCGACGTGCTTTTTCTGTCAACTCTACAACCTGCAAAATCAGCATCTGAAAACGCGGTAAGATCGAAATCGGTTCCCTTTGGATACCATAGACCAAGTTCGGGTGTACCCTTAAGATAACGAAAAATGCGTTTTACCGCAGTTAGGTGTGATTCTTTTGGGTCAGCCTGAAATCTAGCACAAAGACATGTTGAAAACATTATATCCAGCCTACTGGCAGTCAAGTATAGTAAGGATTCTATCATCCCTCTGTAAGTTGTATTATCGACACTTTTCCCGGAAGGATTAGTGTCTAACTTACAGTTGGAGGCCATGGGAGTTGCGATACTCGTGCAAGAGTCTAACTTATACTTCTTGAGAATGTCAAGAGTATATTTCGACTGGTTCACAAAAATCCCATCCTCAAGTTGTTTGACTTGTAATCCGAGGAAAAAGTTCATTTCCCCCATCATACTCATCTCAAACCTGGACTCCATTAGGGCTGAAAAATCCTTACAAAAATTACTGTCAGTTGATCCAAATATAATATCGTCGACATAAATTTGTACTAGCATTATATGTGGGCCTTCCCTTTTAGTGAACAGAGTTGTGTCCACCACACCTTTATAGAAACCGGCAGAAATAAGAAAATTTGAAAGACTATCATACCATGCTCGAGGTGCTTGTTTTAAACCATAGAGGGCCTTATCTAGCACATAAACATGGTCAGGTTTATGTGTATCAACAAAGCCTTGTGGTTGTTCAACATACACCTCCTCGTTAAGTTCACCGTTTAGAAAGGCAGTCTTGACGTCCATTTGGTACACTTTGAAGTGTTTGTGTGCCGCGTACGCCAAGAAGATTCTGATTGCTTCGATCTGTGCAACTGGAGCGAAGGTCTCGTCATAATCTATCCCTTCTTGTTGTCGGTAGCCTTTGGCAACAAGTCTTGCTTTATTCCTTATCACAATGTCGTTCTCATCTCGTTTGTTCTTAAAGATCCACTTTGTTCCGATGACTGTACGGTCTTTTGGTTTGGGAACTAACCGCCATACTCTTAGCTGTTCAAACTGGTTGAGTTCCTCTTGCATTGCAACTATCCAATCCGGATCTGTCAGGGCTTCATCCACACGAGCGGACTCTATCATACTCAGGAATGATGCAAAGAGGCATTCATTAGCAGATGCCCTGCGAGTTTGGACTCCTGTTGATACATCACCAATGATTTGATCTGTTGGGTGACTTCGGGTCCATTTGATCTCGTGTGGGAGGGGTGCTCGGGATGGAACCTCTGTGGTTAATGTGGGGATGGATGAGGATTCATGGTCAATGGTTTCAAATGATGGTACCACTGGTTCCGGTTCGATTCCCGAGTGTTCAGGTGAAGGAAGAATTGTTGGTATTATATGTGAGGGTATTATAGGAGTAAATTCAACTGCGGATGTGTCGGTGGATGATGCCGATGGATGAGGGTATGTTGATGAAGATGGAGCGGAGAAACTTTGCGGCGCAGTTGAACTTGAAGGATCACCTACATTATTGACAACATTAGAAACACTAGCGTTAGGACCGAAAAATTCAACATAAAAAGGATCAAATAAATTAACCAAATCAGAAGAAGAAAAAGAAATGGGGTTATTGGAAGAGTCTCCAGGCATTTGAGTAATGCGTGGTCCTGATTGATCAACTTCGGGTGCCAGTTCAGCCAACTCATCAAATGTGACGTGCACACTTTCATTGACTGTTCTGGTTCGGGTATTGAATGCGCGATATGCCTTCGAATTGGATGAGTATCCAATGAAGATCGCTTCATCCGCCTTTTCGTTAAATTTCCCGAGGTTGTCTTTGTCATTCAGCACATAGCACCTGCAACCAAATACACGTAAGTACTTGATAAATGGTACTTTATTCAAAAAGAGTTGGTAAGGAGTTTTGTTAAAGCGCTTATGGATGATGGAGCGATTTTGTGTGTAGCATGCTGTTGATACGGCTTCGGCCCACAGGAACGGCGGTAGCTTCGAGTATGTGAGCATTGTACGAGCAGCTTCCACAAGCGTACGGTTACGCCTTTGTACGACCCCATTTTGTTGAGGTGTTCGAGCAGCAGAGTATTGATGCTGAATACCTTTGGATCGAAGGAAGCCCTCAACTTCCGAGTTCTCGAACTCCGTGCCGTTATCTGATCTGATTGATTGCACTGACAGCTGCTGTTGGGTCTCGACACTATTGATAAAATCAATGATTTCTTGAGCTGTCTCGTCCTTGGAACGCAAGAACCTGACCCAGGTATATCGAGAATAATCATCAACGATAACCAACACATATCGTTTTCCATTTATGCTTTGAGTCCTCATCGGTCCGCATAGATCCATATGAAGTAACTCCAAAACTCTTTTTGTTGATGGTTCGGGCTTTGGTTTGTGAGATGATCGTTTCATTTTTCCTTTCTCACAAGCTCCACACAGATGGTCCTTTTCGTAGCGCAGTTCAGGAAGACCTTTGACCAATTGTTTCGCAGCCAGCTTGTTGATATTATCAAAATTCAAATGGGATAATCTTCGATGCCACAACCAAGAGTCATTTGAAGAGGCTTTTGCTAGTAGTTAAATGTTATCCTTCACTATTAGCTTAGCTACGTCAATGGTGTAGAGGTTAGAATTTCGGGAACCTGTTAGAATTTTTTTTCCATCCATACTCTTAACACTGCAGTTCTTAGCCCTAAACGTTACCTCTAGTCCTTTGTCGCAGAGCTGTCCTATGCTAAAAAGATTATGTGATAACCCCTCAACATAGTCAACATCCTTGATGACCAGATTATTTAGAACTAAGTCCCCGTATCCTTTGATGTGAGCCTGATGGTTGTTCCCGAATTTCACAGTTCCGCAATACTGTTCAACAACGTTGGAAAGCAAGTCTCTTCTTCCAGTCATGTGCTTAGAGCAACCCGAATCCATATACCAAATGGACTTAGCCTGAAAAACACATAAATTCATATAATGAAAAACTATATGCATTCAAACACATCCATTTTTTAATTCACAATCAAACCGTGTTCTGAACCGAGATGTTCAGAAAAACATGATGAGTTAAGACCGGGTCCTGGGCTGTGTGCACAGAAGCCAAACGTGTCGGTTTAAGCACAACCGATAAGCAAAAGAACGGGTCCTAGTCCAAGATAACTAGAAGCCATTTCTTTGAAGCACGGGTCTTGATCAGAAGTAACCAAGAACCATTTGCATTAAGATCACACAACCTTGGGTACCCACCTCAATATGGGTCCCTTTTTGTTAGGATTTCCAGTTTTATATGGCACGTGTACAGTTTTAGAATCCCAATTAGCATTTGTGTGTGGTCCAAATGCACAACCCTTTGGAATCCATTGAAGATTGGATTTATTGGGTTTTGGAACCTTAGGCGCTGAAATTGCCTTTGGTTTTTGTCTTTTTGAGACCTTTTTGACCGTTGCCTTGGTTTTAGGCGTTGGCAACGGGCACATCTCAATTTTGTTTGTGGCCGATGATGCACTATTTTTTTTTTCTTTTTTCGAATTCGTTTAACAGGATATGGCACGAAAGCATTCATTTCAGGAACCTGTCGTCTATATCGAGTTGGACACAGATTAAATAAATCACTGAAAGAGTACTTTAACGAAACAGCAGAATTCGGTACAACATTACAGACATTGTCACACACATTGTTACATATTTTGTCTTTAGAGATTACAGACATCCTATCTCTAGTAACAAATTCATTTCGCATTAAAGCCTTCTTCACAAAAAAACTTGTAAAATCCTGCATGGTGGTTTTTGGGACTCTCCTTATATGATCTGTAGGAACAAAACGATTAGAGTCAGTAAGCATGGAAGATTTAGACTTGACAGACTTTTCTTTTTGGTGGTGAGTGGGTTTCTTAAAAGACTTGGATTTGATCTGAGTCTTTTTAGGAACCTCATTTTTGACAACTTTTGAACACTCACCTTTGAAAATGATAGAAGAAGATTCAGCTTTAGCCTTACCTTTATCTGATGACACACATGGAATTTTTATGGAATGAGAAAGTGTTTGTTCTTTTGAAAGATCTTTCAATTTTTGTGAAACCATTTCAAAATTTTCTCTGTAGACAGTGACTTCCACAGTTTGTTGAAAAGATTGATTTACCAATTCTTCTTCTCTCTTAAGAAGAGCATCTTGAAGATCAAGTGCTTTCTCTTGAGACGACTTCAATTCCTTTTCTAAAACAGTGATTTGTTGTTGAAGAACTTTTGCAGGAATATAAAGTTGAGGAGTTGATTTTTCGGTTTCAT
Source organism: Centrapalus pauciflorus (assembly GCA_020465985.1). Taxonomy (NCBI): domain Eukaryota; kingdom Viridiplantae; phylum Streptophyta; class Magnoliopsida; order Asterales; family Asteraceae; genus Centrapalus; species Centrapalus pauciflorus. The sequence goes on along the minus strand of JAANYP010000661.1, from coordinate 76,537 downwards.
TTTTCAATTCAACTTCTGAATAAGTTGACAAGAGATCTTCCTCTAAAGTGGGTACTCTAGAAGAATAACTCTCGTTAAGTTCTTCATATTGAAAAGAAATTTCTTTATCTTTACGAGCGACACGTTTCTCATTTTCTTGGTTTAAAACTTCTTTTGATAACTCAAAAAAGAAAGATTTAAGACCGGCTCCCATATAGTTCATGTCATAAAATACAGGTAAAACATTTTGTGCTTTTTCCAAATATTTAGGATTTTTAAAACCAATTCCTTGTTTAGAATGGTAAAACCTAGTTTCTTTGAGCTGATTTAAATGGATAGTTTGTTCTGTTTGACCCCTTTTCAAAAATGCATCGTCAAGGGTCTTTATTCTTGAGTACAAACTTATCCTTTCTTCCTCAATCATTTTGTATTTTTCTAAACTGTCTATATTTTCCATATTTACCACATCTAATTGTTTTGTAAGAACAGAAATTTCTTCTTTTAAAGAGAGTTTTTCCTTTGAAAGCGTTTCCATGCAAGATTCAAGGTATATATTCCTATCCTGAAGATCTATTTTCTCTATTAACATCTGTTTTATAACATTATGATTAGTTAACCACTTTGAATGATATAATTCAGATGATTCTTTCAGAGTATGAGCTTGATGTTCAGCCTGAACACACCTTGCAGTTTCAGCATTTAATCTAGCTTGTAGATCAAGTATATGTGTGTGCAGTGTACATTCATTATCTACAAATAATTTATTTACATGTGCAGGAATGTAACAGGAATATACCTCATTGGACTCAGAACCGGATGTGGAGCATTCGGGATCGTTGGTTGTCGCCATCAGACATGCTGGTGGATTTTTCAGTGTCTCCCCCTCAGCAGCATGATCTGAATTGTCAGCAGTGAAATCAGCACAGTTTTCCAACCCCATACGATCAACCATGTAGCAATTCTTGCCCTTGTCATCCTCGTCTTCAGAATCTTCAGCATCCCAGTAGTCTTCCTGGGCGACGAGGGCTAATGCATCCGTTCTCTTCTTGGCTGCCTCGAGCTTTCTCTCGTAGTATGCGACGTCTCTGTCGAAATTGTTCTTGCATTCCCTAGCAAAGTGGCCCGGTTTGCCACACTTATAGCAGAGACGTTCATCCGCGGCCTTCGGCTCATCTGCTCTTGGCCTGTCCTCTCTTCTTTCCGCCGGCCTCTTATCGGGCCGGCGATGCTCGCGGCTGTCATCACGCCTCCTGTCCCTTCTTTCGGGCTCTCTTCTCTCTTCCCTGCGGTCATCCCGACGATCATCCCTTCGATCGTCCCGCCTGTCGTCCCTGCGATCATCACGCCTATCATCTCGCCTTTCATAACGGCGATCATCCCGATAGTCGCGTCTATCGTCATATCTGCGATCATCCCTATCATCCCTTCGGTATTCATCCCTTCGATAGTTGTCGCGTTGGTCATCCCGTCTGTCATCTGAGTACCTCCGAGGACCGGTGTCATAACGGAGTTGGTTGTTAGTCTTGTTGGAAAACCGTCGTTGTTGGGGACGGTTGGTCCACAAGGCAATCTGTTCCTGTATCGAAGCTTCCTCCTCATCATAGACCTCACGCGGAGGAGAAGCATACCTGTACTGAGACGACGAAGAACCTGGAGCAAACGATGGTGTCGGAATCTGCGTGTTAGTGATCAAGGCTAGAGAATCATTTGGTTTCAACCCGGTGTTGGCTGATAGCAGTAGAGAGGCCAATTGATTTGCCATCAGCTTCTGTTGATCCACATCCCCTTGATATTTCTTGAGCTCCTTAAAGACGACATTAATTGATACCTCAGGAATGTTCAGGACTCTTTTCGTGGCCCGACATGCAAGCTGCCACTCGGGGGCTAAGGCTGCAAAGAATTGGATGTTGATGTCATCCCTATCCTTCTTGATGTGCAGTTTGTTCAACTCGTTAAGGACTGCACAGAACCTGGTGAAAGTGGCTTGCAGAGATTCCCCGTCTTTGGCGCGGAACTCCATAAACTTAGCCTTTGCTTCCTCGATTTTGGCACGATCATCGAGATCTGCCCCCAGCATTTGGACTTCCAGCTCGTCCCACATTTCTTTTGCAGACATTTTGCTGTCTACACCAACCAGAATATCAGTGGGGAGGGCTTGATAGATCAGATATTCTGCCCCCTTGTCAGCATGCTGTCGATCTCTCTCGGCGTCATTTGCCGGTTCTCTTTCAACTTTAGAGGCTTGGACAGGGGGGTCAGCCTCAGGTCGGGCTGCTATCTCCCGATAGTAGATTACGGGTCCTTCGGATATAGACTGAAGCATCAAATTCCCGAGCGGTTGCATTCCAACGAACTTAAGGAACCGGGATTTCCATTGTTCGTACTCATCGGGATAGAGAACTGGTGGTCTGTTCTCAGATCCGAGTACGAGAGCTTCGCGAGACATTATGATGATGGGTGCTGATTAAAAATATGAAGATCTTAGAGGTGGAAACTGGACACGGATGGGCTGGACTAAAAACAGATAGATCTGAATTCGGATGGTAGAGGAATTCGGATGATATGGGTTCGGATGAACAGTGTTTCGGATGGCAGGACCGAATTCGGATGGGATGATTTCGGATAAACAGTACTTCGGATGGTCTAAGATCCGGATGAGGTGCTAGTTCGGATGGGGTCCTATTTCGGATGAACAGTAATACGGGTGGGGACCAAATTCGGATTAAGATGGTTTCGGATGAAACTAAGGGACCGAATTCGGATGAACAGTGGACAGGGTATGTCCAGGTGGAGACCGAATTCGGATGGTCCGAGACGGGTATGGTCCGAAATAGGGAAAATTTAAGTACAAGTCCTAAATGTGAAAATGGAAAGCCTGATCAGAACTTCGGATGGTCCGAAGTTCGGACGGGACCGAATTGAGGTCCGAAATAGGCTGATGTGGGGGTCCGAAATTCACCTAAATATGGTCTGAATTGGACCGAAGTGAGGTCCGAAATAGGGTGATGGGTGGTCCGAAATTGGTGCCTAGGAGGTCTGAAATGCTACAGTAATGATCCGAAATACAGCAGGTTTTTTACGTTTTCTAAGGCAGAACTGAGCAGAATTCGACTTTTTCAGTTTTAAAGCCTAAAAACAGTTCTAAATGATTGATAAACTATTTTAAACACTTTTGGTGATTTAAAATAACGTAAAAACACTTAAAAAAAGCATAAACAAGTTAAAACCCCACTTAAAAACCCATAGTTTCGAACTTAAACAATGGCCGATTCCTAATGATTTTAACAGAGATATGGAACTGAATGTTTTTAAAATCAGTAGAGGATGATAATGTGGTGTTTATATGACCATTATAACACAAGAAACACAGAAACACAGAGGAAAATGAAGATCTAACCGGGTAGAATGGAAGAACACGAAGAACACACAACAAAACCCAGCAGAATCCGAATGATGCAGTTGAAATCCACCCCTCTGAGCTCTGATACCAATTGTTATTTGTATTCCCGTTAATATTATCAGCACCTTGATGATTTTCTTATCACACACAAGAAGAAACTAGCTCAATAAATGTGAAATGATGAAGAAAGACAATAAGAATGTTGAGAGCATATGAATAGTGGCGGCTGGGACTTCTTTTCAAATTGTCAACCGTAAACATTAAAGTAACCCTAGGAGCCTATTTCTAGGCTCCTTTAATTAAGTCTTACAGCTTGGCAACTTTGGCCCCTTGACTATTACAAAGAAACAAATTACATGGAAATTAAATACAAGATAAAATACAAAGACAATAATTATAACAAAACAACTCCTATGATCGAAATAAAATATCTAACAGACGGCCAAGAGAGAGTTTACACTGCTGATCTATTCCTCTTATATTGTATATTGACGCCTAATATCCATTGTTCTTTACCTTATCACATGGCGCAGTATTTTTTTATAGCTTCAGGTCAATACGAGAGCAGCTCGATTTATGGAGGGCGGTTTATCACGAGATTAGCTCGCTCGTACGGGTTATTGACGCCAGTCAAAGTTCAGATGTTAAATGAAGCAGCGCCGATGAAAGTGTGTTCACAAAGATTTTTTTACCAAAATGAAAGTGATCACCAATCCCGCTATTTATGGGACGATTCATCTAGTCGGCATGCTACCTCCGGATAATGTCCGGATGCCCGAGCCCGAATCCCGAGCTGTGAGGGATTCAAGCAGTGGAGAGGAAGACGAAGACGACGACGACTATGTGCAGCCCACTCATACGAACTGGGAGCCTAGGTTGGCTGGTTTGGAGAACCGACTGGACGTCTTAACGACGAATTTTGGGGACCATCGGACGGAGTACCGGGCAGATATTCAAACAGCCTTTAGTAATTTTGAAAGACTGTTTAGCTATTATCCTCCTCCGCGCCAGCCAGGTGAAGGTTCGAGCTCTCAGGACCCCTCCCAGTTCCCCCTCCCGTTCTATTATCAGCAGACTCCGCAGTACCCGCCAGGTCATCCGTACCACCAGCCACCACCAAACAATGATTGAGGATCGCATTTTATTCCCCATCTCTTTTGATGATTACTTGAACACTTTACTTTCATTTTATACTTTTGTTGGCCGATGATAGGCCTTGAACAATTTTTAATTTCTGCACCTTTACTTTCTTGTTGGTTGAATGGTTGTTTTTAGTAATTTCATTTTTAGTTATCTTCGTTTGTTTATTTTTGTTGAGCCTAATGAAATGTTGCCTTGCACAGAGCAGGTTTTACAAATTGTTCCAGCTCTACAAAAAGTGCATTTTTGGTTGGCCGCGATTTTAAGAGCGTCTTCTCGTTCTTCACCGCACTCTAGGGAGTCCCTTTGCCCCCCTCCTTTCGTGCTTCAATTATGTTTATATTGTCCATTTTGTTTCATTGAGGACAATGAATTGCTTAAGTGAGGGAATAGTCGGGTTGTTCAACCCGATATTGTTTTGGTTTCGTATGCCCTTCATTTCTTTATTGGCATGCTTATTAATTGAAAATTTTGGCGTAAAAAAAATCAATTCTCGAATAGGGTTTAGATCTTTTTGCATAATCGATTATTTTTTGTGAGTCAAGTGGAAAGCTTAAAATAGGATCTTTAGTTTGAATTCTCTTATGAACTTGTTATTGTTGCATGACCTTGTCTCGACCAAAGTTTGGATTTTGCACATTATAGCCCTGCATGTCATTTCATTTCGTGAGTTTTGAGCCGTTTTGGGCAATCATGAATACTTTCTTGCTCATGTTTCGATTGATTGTGTGTGCATGCCGTTTGTTACTTTTATTCCAAAACTTGCCTTAATGATTCTTGTTGAAAACACAGTTTTGAGATGACGCAGTCGTGTGATAGAGGCGTTTTAGGATCACCCAAACATTAGCATTTACTTTTTTCCTTTACACCTACATATCCATTAGTTAGCCACTTTTGAGTCGTAGCCTTTTTTTTTCTTTTGTTAGCCATCTTTTTGTGTAACATCCCGAGATTGAGCCTGGTACGTGGATTTAATTTACTGGCTCATTATTTTAATAATTATTACGTGTTCCAATTAAATTCCGTTTCGTGGATTTAACGTGTCAAGATTGAGTGATACGTGTCTCCGAGCTAATAATTAGTGGATTATTATAATCATTGAGATTGTGGATTTAATTGGGTCCTAATGATGTTAATTGTGAAAAAGTGATATCGGGTCCGGGTTAATGGGTTCGGGACCGCCTAAATGGAGATAATCATATATGTACTTATCTCCTTTCCTTTACTTTCATTTCAAGAAAACCCAGAGGTGTGTGTGTGTATTTGGTGTGGAGCTCCAGCAAAGAATTGAAGCCAAGATTTGAAATTGAGTGTTGTATCTGCTTCCATCTTCCTCCTTATTGTGTTCTTGAAGTGCTTAAGGTAAGGAACTTCAATTTAGGGGTTTTAATTTGTGATTCATATTGTGAAAGTTGTGTAGAGTAGTTACATGTTATAAGGGACTATTGTGTAGTGTTTGTACATGTATTTTCGAAGCTGAGATCGTATGGGGAGGGTTGAATCCTCCTGGGCAGCCATGAAAATCGCAGTCAAGGTGCAGAGCACCGCTTGGTCTAGGCGCGACCCTCAGGGTCCTAGCGGCGCGAGTCGCAGTTTGCAGGAGAAATCCGGTTTGATCAATATGGAGGATTATTGAGTCGTTGTTAGTTTGAATTCCTTCGGGATATTGTCGGATTGAATTACTTGGGATTTTGGGTCTCGGTAGGATTCTCGTAAAGGGGTTTCGGGGATCGGTTGTTCGTTCGGGGTGTGTTTCGGGATTAAATTGATTGCGATAACTATGTTCGATCTGAGTTGTGTGGCTATTGAGTTTGCGTTAATGTGTGAGATCTGTGGTATTTACAGGTTCTAGCCGATCACGTGACGAGCCGCATTAAGAGTTTCGGGTTCCAAGTCGAAATCGGGTTTGGTGAGTACTCGAGTTCTTTACAAAACGCGCGTAAACTTTTGAGAGTCAATTATGTGTTGTGATATGTGTATATGAGACAGAGATACAGTGCAGGTATGATTCTATCTACCCTATACGTGCTATATGTGTCTGAGTTGCAGGTGTCCGCGATATGTGATCGCGCAGGCTGACTGTCCTTACCCAGTCACGAAGTATGAGACTGTATATATACAGCAGAGTTTATCGCCAGGTCGCTCCTGTGCCTATTGAGTAGCTAACCGCTGCTATGTGCGGCTTGTTAGCTGGGGAACGGCGTCCCCTTTTGAGCAGAGATATGTGTAGCGCATTGAGTTGTGATATATTTGTTGTGCTTTGTCTTGTGCATATTATGTGTTCTTATCTACAGAGTCTAACCCTCGCGTACTCACGAGCTGTCCAGCTTATGTTTTCGAGTCTTCTGTGTCTCAGGCAGCCATACTGTGGGATCGCAGTCTCAGCAGCAACAGAAGTAGTCAGAGTTTGTGGGTGCTTATCAGCTTGTGATATTAGACTTCGGATCTCTTATTTGTATTTTGTATCTGAACTCCTGTATGTTAGCTATCAGTTGTGAAGTATGATAGACAGTAGTCAGTGTATGACAGTTAGTCCAGTTATGTGTGTACTGCTTCAGCATGTGACATGATGTATGACTTCTGTATTAAAGTATTAATTAACAGTGTTTTCCGCTAATCCTGTGACATGTGTATTTTGAGATGATTGCGATATTGACACCTGTGTATTGTATTGACGTGGCATTTGTGTGAGAAATGTGGGTGTTACAGCTTGGTATCAGAGCTTGTGGTTTCAGTATTGAGTATCAGTGGATGCTTGAGCTCTTACCGTGTTCAGATCCGTGGGATTCTTCCCTGTGACTGAGTTTAGCGGAATTAACTGACCTAGCTTATTGTATAACGCTGGGTGGTCGATCTGTTATCTTACCTTTGTGACATGTGCAGGTAGTTATGGCAGACCATGGAGAGGGATCAGGGCCCGAGAGGCCAGCGGGAGACGAGTACATCCGCCGGTCAGAGATGTTAGCGGTATTGACTGAGTTTTACAGAGAGAGGGACCGACAGCAGAGATCTGATCCTCCGCCAGTTACCAGTGTTGAGACAGGGTTTGGGGCATCTTCTTCTTCTGTGAGAGGTGGGTCCTTTAAGGACTTTATGGCTGGAGTCCCACCTCAGTTCCGAGGCGGTGGTGAGCCGGGTGCGGCTATGGCATGGGAGAGGGAGATTGAGGCGGCTTTCCGAGTCGCCCATGTTGATCCGAGGGATATGGTCGGTTATGCGGCCTATTTACTGAAGGGAGGGGCTTCACAGTGGTGGAAGTCCATTGAGTCATCGATGACTACTGCAGCAGCATATGCGATGTCCTGGGAGCAGTTCCGTGCTATTTTTGAGTTGCAGTATATTCCCCGCGATGAGCGCCGGGAGATGGAGCATCGTTTCTTACACCTCCAGCAGGGCAGTATGTCAGTTCAGCAGTATGTGGACAGATTTAATGAGTATGCTCAGTTTGCGCCCCAGCACGTGGATTCAGAGGTTCGTAAGGCTGATGCCTTTATTGATGGGTTGAGGTCGGATATCCGGGAGTTCGTTGGGCTTCACGACACTCCTACATTTGCGAGAGCCTTGGAGTTGGCTAGAGTTCGAGAGAGAGAGAGAGATTGAGAGGCAGAGGGGTCAGCCTCCAGCCCAGAGACAGAGGACAGGGACGTCCGAGCAGTCTCATAGCTACTATCGAGAGCCCCAGGAGTTTCAGAGAGAGAGACAGCCCGAGCAGCAACAGAGTCAGGTGTAGGGCACGAGGTTCCGTAGAGACAGAGATAGAGGCAGAGACCGTAGATCCATGAGATCGGGACAGTATCAGGGGTCTGGGGCGGCCAGTCAGAGTTAAGGGCAGACTTCCCATTATAGTGCTCCTAGTCAGAGCCAGAGCAGCGTGGGACAGGGGTCCCAGCCATCAGGGAGCCGAGCAGACAGTTCAGCCGAGGAGAGAGACTGTCAGAGATGCCGTCGTCGTCATTCCGGTTCTTGCATGCCGGAGCAGCCCCGATGTTACCGGTGTGGACAGTATGGCCACACATCCTTCACCTGTACCTCGAGGGATTCCCTGTGCTTCCACTGTGGGAGGCCAGGTCATATCGCTAGAGACTGTCCAGATGCGCCGCCAGCTGTGCAGGGAGCGAGCACTAGCGGTACCAGAGCTGAGCCGTCATCTTCGAGCCGCCGTGAGTCAGCACCTCGAGGCCAGAGTAGAGTGTTTCAGGCTACGGCAGAGGAGGCCCGTGAGTCCACCGATGTGGTTTCTGGTACGTATGTCCTGAACGGGCTTAGTGCTCGTATTTTATTTGATTCTGGAGCGGATCGCTCGTATGTATCTGTTGTGTTTTGTGCCTACTTTTCTGTGCCTCCTGCGGTTTTACCTGCTCCGTTAGTTGTTGAGAGGGTAGATGGTAGTACAGCGTTAGTGAGTCGGGTGTTTAGAGATTGTGTTCTTGAGATAGATGCTCTCCGGTTTTTGATCGATCTACTACCGATAGAGATCAGTAGTTTTGACGTGATAGTGGGTATGGATTGGATGACAGCCAGACAGGCCGACATTCGGTGTGCGAAGAAAATGATCCGGATACCCATTTCAGACAGTGAGACGGTGATAGTGTATGGCGAGAGGCGCCAAGGCGAGATCGGTATTGTTTCTATGGCCAGAGCCTAGAGATATGTTGCGAAGGGGTGCGAGACCTTTCTGGCTTATGTTGTTGACGCCAGATTAGAGAAGAAGACCATAGCGGATATACCTGTGATTCGAGAGTTCCCTGAGGTATTCCCAGAGGAGTTGCCTAGGTTACCGCCAGATCGTCAGGTCGAGTTTCGTATCGATCTTATCCCTGGAGCGGTGCCTATTGCGAAGACGCCTTATAGGCTGGCACCTACCGAGATGAGAAAGATGATGTCGCAGCTTCAGGAGTTGCTGGATCGGCGATTTATCCGTCCGAGTTCGTCCCCGTGGGGAGCTCCCGTGTTGTTCTTGAAGAAGAAGGACGGTTCGATGCAGATGTGTATTGATTATCGAGAGCTGAATAAAGTGACGGTGAAGAACCGTTATCCGCTTCCACGTATCGACGATCTGTTTGATCAGTTGCAGGGTTCGAGCTTCTTCTCGAAGATTGACTTGAGATCAGGGTATCATCAGCTGAGAGTCAGAGACGAGGACGTGCCGAAGACTGCGTTTCGGATGAGATACGGCCATTACGAGTTCCTTGTGATGCCCTTCGGACTGACTAACGCACCCGCAGCATTCATGGATTTGATGAACAGGGTGTGTAGATCTATGTTGGATCGGTTTGTAATTGTTTTCATTGACGACATCCTGATCTATTCGAGGAATGCCGAGGACCACGAGCAGCACTTGCAAGATGTTTTATCTGTGCTGCGAAAGGAGCGACTGTATGCGAAGTTCTCCAAGTGTGAGTTCTGGTTGCGTGAGGTCCAGTTTCTGGGCCATGTTGTGAGCGCCGAGGGTATTTCAGTGGATCCGGCCAAGATAGAGGCCGTTATGAGTTGGGAGCCGCCGAAGACTGTGCTTGAGGTCCGCAGCTTTTTGGGACTAGCCGGGTATTATCGCCGCTTCATTCAGGACTTCTCGAGGATTGTCAGGCCGTTGACAAGATTGACACGGCAGTCCGTTCCTTTCGTGTGGTCCGATGAGCAGGAGTCGGCTTTCAAGGAGCTGAAGTCCCGGTTATGTCAGGCCCCGGTGTTAGCGTTGCCCAAGGGTACAGAGGATTTCGTGGTCTACTGTGATGCGTCAGGTACCGGTTTGGGTTGTGTTCTGATGCAGCGGGGCAAAGTGATTGCGTATGCGTCGCGACAGCTGAAGACCTACGAGGAGAATCATACCGTGCATGACCTCGAGTTAGACGCGATAGTGTTTGCGTTGAAGATATGGCGTCATTATTTGTACGGTTCGCGGTTTGTGGTCTATACGGATCACAAGAGTCTTCAGTATTTGTTCAGTCAGAAGGAGCTGAATATGAGACAGCGGCGCAGCCTTGAGTTATTGAAAGATTATGACTGCGAGATTCAGTACCATCCTGGTAGGGCCAATGTGGTGGCCGATGCGCTGAGTCGCAAGGCGTACGGCCAGACTGTGGTTTCCCGAGCAGCGAGGCTCGAGGTCACCTCGACTCTAGTGGAGAGTCTGAGGCATGCTCAGTTAGAGGGTTTGCGGGCGGAGAATGTGAAGAGAGAGCGGCTTACAGGGCAGTTTGAGGTGTTGAGCAGAGATAGCAGAGGCTTATGTGGGTTCCGTGACCGAGTCTGGGTTCCGAGAGTCGGTAATCTGCGGCAGCTGATTTTAGATGAGTCGCACCGGTCGAGACTATCTATCCACCCCGGGAGCACCAAGATGTACAGAGATCTGCGTGAGTATTACTGGTGGCCTGGGATGAAAAGAGATGTGGGCCGATATGTCGAGGAGTGCATGACTTGTCTACGAGTAAAGGCCGAGCATCAGAAGCCTCATGGGCATCTGCAGCCTCTAGAGATCCCCGAGTGGAAGTGGTATCATATTACGATGGATTTCATCGTCAGACTTCCGCGCACCATTCGAGGCAATGATATGATCTGGGTGATTGTGGATCGGTTGACTAAGAGTGCCCATTTCCTGGCGGTGAGAGGCACCATTACTATGGATCAGTTGGCTCGGTTGTACATTAATGAGATAGTTTCGAGGCACGGCGTTCCGATGTCGATTACGTCTGATAGAGATACGCGGTTTACTTCAAGATTCTGGCAGAGCTTTCAGCGCGAGCTGGGGACGAGAGTTCAGTTGAGCACGGCGTACAGACCTCAGACAGACGGGCAGACAGAGCAGACGAATCAGACTCTCGAGGATATGCTCTGAGCTTGTGCGATCGATTTCAGTGGTAGTTGGGACGTTCACTTACCGTTGGTCGAGTTTGCATACAACAACAGCTACCATACCTCCATCAAGATGGCTCCATTCGAGGCACTATATGGGCGTAAGTGCCTAACCCCTGTGTGTTGAGTGAGGTCGGCGAGCGACCTATCAGTGGGCCTAAGTTGTTGCAAGAGACGAGCGACAAGGTGGCGGTTATCCACGAGCATATGAGAGTGGCACAGAGCCGGCAAAAGAGTTATGCCGATCGTCGTCTGACTGAGCTTGAGTTCAGTGTCGGGGACCGCGTGATGTTGAAAGTATCGCCGTAGAAGGGAGTTATCAGATTCAGACACCGAGGTAAGCTGAGTCCGCGGTACATCGGTCCGTTCGAGATCATTGCCAGAGTCTGAGATCAGGCATATTTATTGAGGTTGCCTCCCGAGTTGGCCGGAGTTCATGATACCTTTCATGTGAGTCATCTGAGGAAATGTCTGGCCAAAGACGATCAATTCGTGCCGTTATCTGAGATTACCGTGGATGATCATCTGAGATATGTCGAGCAACCTGAGGCGATTACCGACCGTAAAGTGAAGAGATTGCGGAATAAAGAGATCGCGCTAGTACTCGTTCAGTGGAGGCATCATAAGGGTACTAGTGCCACCTGGGAGCCCGAGGCCGAGATGAGAAGCCGATATCCGCAGCTGTTCCCGAGTCCGAGCTAGATTCTGGGACGGAATCTTTTTAAGAGGAGAGGATTTGTAACATCCCGAGATTGAGCCTGGTACGTGGATTTAATTTACTGGCTCATTATTTTAATAATTATTGCGTGTTCCAATTAAATTCCGTTTCGTGGATTTAACGTGTCAAGATTGAGTGATACGTGTCTCCGAGCTAATAATTAGTGGATTATTATAATCATTGAGATCGTGGATTTAATTGGGTCCTAATGATGTTAATTGTGAAAAAGTGATTTCGGGTCCGGGTTAATGGGTTTGGGACCGCCTAAATAGAGATAATCATATATGTACTTATCTCCTTTCCTTTACTTTCATTTCAAGAAAACCCAGAGGTGTGTGTGTGTATTTGGTGTGGAGCTCCAGCAAAGAATTGAAGCCAAGATTTGAAATTGAGTGTTGTATCTGCTTCCATCTTCCTCCTTATTGTGTTCTTGAAGTGCTTAAGGTAAGGAACTTCAATTTAGGGGTTTTAATTTGTGATTCATACTGTGAAAGTTGTGTAGAGTAGTTACATGTTATAAGGGACTATTGTGTAGTGTTTGTACATGTATTTTCGAAGCTGAGATCGTATGGGGAGGGTTGAATCCTCCTAGGCAGCCATGAAAATCGCAGGTCAAAGTGCAGAGCACCGCTTGGTCGCGGCGCGAGCCGCAGCCTGCAGGAGAAATCCGGTTTGATCAATATGGAGGAGTCTTGAGTCGTTGTTAGTTTGAATTCCTTCGGGATATTGTCGGATTGAATTACTTGGGATTTTGGGTCTCGGTAGGATTCTTGTAGAGGGGTTTCAGGGATCGGTTGTTCGTCCGGGGTGTGTTTCGGGTTTAAATTGATTGCGATAACTATGTTCGATTTGAGTTGCGTGGCTATTGAGTTTGCGTTAATGTGTGAGATCTATGGTATTTACAGGTTCTAGCCGATCACGTGCCGAGCCGCATTAAGAGTTTCGGGTTCCAAGTCGAAATCGGGTTTGGTGAGTACTCGAGTTCTTTACAAAACGCGCGTAAACTTTTGAGAGTCGATTATGTGTTATGATATGTGTATATGAGACAGAGATACAGTGCAGGTATGATTCTATCTACCCTATACGTGCTATATGTGTTTGAGTTGCAGGTGTCCGCGATATGTGATCGCGCAGGCTGACTGTCCCTAACCAGTGACGAAGTATGAGACGGTATATATACAGCAGAGTTTATCGCCAGGTCGCTCCTGTGCCTATTGAGTAGCTAACCGCTGCTGTGTGCGGCCTGTTAGCTGGGGAACGGCGTCCCCTTTTGAGCAGAGATATGTGTAGCGCATTGAGTTGTGATATATGTGTTGTGCTTTGTGTTGTGCATATTATGTGTTTTTATCTGCAGAGTCTAACCCTCGCGTACTCATGAGCTGTCCAGCTTATGTTTTCGAGTCTTCTGTGTCTCAGGCAGCCATACAGTGGGATCGCAGTCTCAGCAGCAGCAGAAGTAGTCAGAGTTTGTGGGTGCTTATTAGCTTGTGATATTAGACTTCGAATCTGTTATTTGTATTTTGTATCTGAACTCCTGTATGTTAGCTATCAGTTGTGAAGTATGATAGTCAGTAGTCAGTGTATGACAGTTATTCCAGTTATGTGTGTACTGCTTCAGCATGTGACATGATGTATGACTTCTGTATTAAAGTTTTAATTAACAGTGTTTTCCGCTAATCCTGTGACATGTGTATTTTGAGATGATTGCGATATTGCCACCTGTGTATTGTATTGACGTGGCATTTGTGTGAGAAATGTGAGTGTTACATTTTGTTTAGCCATTTATATCCGTTTTTTCCTTAGTTAACCCTAGCCGACGTTTGTGCCCCCAATTCAAGTTGAAACGAGAATTCATGAGAAGAATAGTCGAGTTTGGAGCTTATTTATAAAAAAAAATAGAAGAAGAACCAACAATAATTTAGCTACTTGAGGCCAGCTCGTAAAAGTTAAATTCGTGGAAAGCTTCTAGCAGTAGTTTCATAATTTAATAAAAATCAAAGGTTGCTCACTCCTAGCTATGTTGTGTTTTAGAGACGTTTCTTGAGGGTACAAACTTAAGGCTATTTTCACGCCACTTTTCCAAAAATTTCTCACCTTACCTTTAATCCAATTTTTCTCCCGTTTTGAAGCCCTCTTGATGTATGCGTCGTTTTAATTCAAGTGTTGGAATTTTGATCTTTTGGCAAGCTTATGGTAAGTAGTTATGACAAATTGTGCATTTGAGTGTTTTGTTTAAGCCTAAACACCGAGGGCAAAGTGCTTCATTTAGTGAGGTGTTTAAGTCTTGCTTTGGTCTGGATTGATTAGGTTGTTTTATGTAACTATTTCAGGTGTCATTCAAGAATTCAAGGTTTTTTCCTATTATTTGATGTTTTGCACTCTTCGCCGCTAAGCCTTTAATGCTTTTAGATCTCTAAAATGTTGGTGAATTGATAATCACGTTAAAAAGCCATTGAGTTCTTTTCGTAAGCATGTTAGTTGGCCGAATTTGCTTGATGGCAAACAAAACATAAGTGTGGGAATATTTGATATCGCCGAAATTATATATATTTTACGGGCGATATCTGTTATTTTTAGAGTAATTTGTCGAGATAAAATGTTGAATTTTGTTCCTCCGAGTGTTATTTATGTTAAATCATTATTTGTAGGGTTTGTTGGAAGAAAATCAAGATTTTTGGCTGAAAAGGGCAAGGCATGGCGTGCCCTCAAAGGCATACCATGCCTGATTTGGCATGCCAGGATGATTATCAGCTGAAAAGTGGAGGGCACGGCGTGCCCTGCCTGACACACGAACATTCCCTGCATTTTCAGAGCCAATAAGAAGGTGACACCCAAGAGGCACGACGTGCCTACTTTTAGGCACGGCGTGCCCTTCCAAATCTATAAATACAACGTTTTTAGCAACATTGATTCATTCATGCTCGTTTTTCTCACACAACACAACGATTTTTACATCATTTGAGAGTCAAGAAAGTCGTTTGGAGCCATATTTGAGCGCAACTTCGAAGGATTCAACAACATAACATCGATTATCATCGTTAGGGGAGTTCTAACATTTCTAAATATTTTGGTTATGTTTAGTTTTTCTTTATATATGATGTACATGTTGTGTATCTCTATATATATGGAGTAGTTGTTTATTGTAATCATTTGGGTTTGTAGAACCCTAAACATTGGATGATTTTATATCTTTTTGTTGGAATGAATATATTATTGTTCTTGGTTTGAAAGAATGTTTGTAATCTTTAGTTTAACACTTATATGATTTGCCATGAATATTTGTGTTCCTAGATGTGAATCAGGTTTGCTTATATTTATTTTAAATAGAGTGAGTTTATTACTTTGTTTGATCTTTTAAGCTCGTGAGAGTAAAAGGGTGGATTATTTAAGTATTTAACTATGATTATAAATATGGTTGTATTTTGGTGGTGAATCTTAATATAAATGAGTGTTTTGATATGTGAGTTGACAAACATCTTTCATAACAAAAACATGATTGTGAGTATTCAGTTTGCTTTTTTAATTCGAGAAAATATAGTTGAGTGATCTTTATATTTTCTTAGAGTTAATATTGGGATGACGATTTTAGTTTGAGTGATCTTGTAATTTCATCATCATTACTTGCATGTGATTTTATGTCAAAGTATTAATTAGAGTGATCTTTGTTACTTTACGTAAAAGATTGGATTTAAGATTTTTAAATCATTGTTGAGTGATCTTAGTGATTTATTTTCTTGAATTCAAGTGTTATTCATTCCAAGCGTGTTCATTGTTATTCATCCAATGTTTAGGGGGAAACATTCCCATTTGATTACCCTTATCAAATTGCAATCTTAAAACCTTTCTTTCTAAGTGTGTATAACTCGTACTTGTGTGGAATTGTGCTCGTGATTTTATACTTTTTACCTGTTCCTTATTTTAAATGCAATCACATGATGATCTTAGCTAATTATTAACCGACGACCTATTATCATCATTATACCATATTGTCCCTGTGTTCGATACCTAGACTTACTCATACTATATTAGCAAACGATAGGTGATACTTGTCTAATTGTCGCTAGTTTTAGTATATTTATATCCATTTCATAATTAAAATTAAGGTGTGCTAGCAGCACATCAAGTTTTTAGCGCCGTTGCCGGGGACAATAACGGTGATTTTGAGAACGGTTGAACGTTTCTATATTAGCGATCCTTTTGGGAATTCATCACGAAAGTTAATTTCATTGTTTTTAATTTATTGCATTATACCATCTTGTTTGAGATCACACGTTGCCTCACTTTTGTTTTATAGGAGTTTATGAGCCGAAATTTTCTCTCGTATTTGGCCGAACCATTAACCGATCCGTAGAGATTGCTAAGAAGGAAAAACAAACAAAAGGAAGGTGAAAGTGTGCTTGAGCAAGGATCTCCATCAACACCAACCAATACTTCTCCAATCATAATCGAAGATCTTGAGGTTTCGGGACCCGAAACCGAATCAAAAGTCGAAGCCAAAATTGTGGAGGAGGATAATCGCACTATGAGAGAACGTTCCAAGGCGACCAACATCGGGTTGGGGTCGGCAATCATATGTCGTCCCGTTCAAGCGGCGCATTATGAGATCAAAACGCGTTATCTTCAATACTTGAATCAAATGTGCCCCTTTGATGGTCTCGACTCCGTGATCCAAATGCGCATCTGACTCGATTCTTGGACGTTTGTGACATGATAAAGATTCGGGAAATGCCCGATGAAGTCTTGTACCTTCGTTTATTCCCTTATGCGTTAAGGGGAGCCGCTCAAACGTGGTTTGAATCGCTTGCGCCGAAGTCGATCACAAGTTGGGAGGAACTTGTAGACCGGTTCCTAATGCGGTACTTCCCTCCCTCTAAAACTGCTCATTTGAAAAATGATATCAGTATTTTTTTTGCAGGAAAGCGAGGAGTCTTTATACGAAGCGTGGGAAAGGTACAAGGGTCTTCTGAGAAAATGTCCACATCACGGGTTGGACACCTACAATCAAGTATACACATTCTACACCAGGCTCCTAATTTCGACAAGGCAAATATTGGATTTGAATGCCGGTGCAAAGCAATAGAAACCGCGACCACTAACACTCAAGAGTGGCACTCTTCAAGACATAGGGTTGTTCGCGGTGCTTTGAAGCAAGGGGATGAGGTAAGTTCACTGAAGGACGAGATTGCTAGGATGGGCAAACAAATTGTCCAACTACAAAATCAAAGACTAGAAAATCAGGTGTGCCAGTTGTATGACGGTCCTCACACCGCAAATGAATGTACCAAAAGAATGATACTTCTTAATAGACAATCCACTATTAAGTCTATTCAAGAAGTGTGTCAACTTTGTGGAGGACCACAAACAACAAGAGATTGTGGGAATGATGATGCGGAGGAAACATTAGAAGAAGATGTTTGTATTCTTATGGTGATCGATATGACAATCCAAGGGGAAAGCTAGTTTTTCAACCACCACCTCAACAATACTACAATCTCAACGTTAACAATCGAAATCATCCAAAATTCCGATGGGCATCAACCGAATGACCAAGCTCTGGCAGTACCACCGGGATTTGAGGGTGCTAGCTCTTCCAACCCAAACCAAAGAAACAACTCATACCAACCACGTCATCCTAACACCGCCCAATACCAATCCCGTCAACCCAACAACACAACTAATACAACACAACAACCACACCAAGCCACAAATACCACCATCCCATCAACTGAAGCCAAGCCTACTCTCGAGGATATTGTGAGAGGTCAACAAGCATCAATCCAAAACCTTGAGAAGCAAATGGGACAAATTGCCCAATTGTTGATTGATCGCGGAAAAGGGACACTTCCATCCACCACCGAGACAAATCCAAAAGAGCAAGCCAAGACTATTCATCTGAGAAGTGGTAAAACTCTTGATCCCATTTCTAATTCGGTTTCAAATAATGTGGTTGTTGATGATGTACATGTTGAAAGAGAAAAGGAGGCAACAACGGATGAGGCACAACTTTCAAGCCCACAAAATACCGTGCAAGTCCTACCTCCTTCCACCACCCAAGTGCCTCCTGATTCGCTTAATCGCTTGGCGCTTCCTCACCATTCACCAATGATTAATCATCGATGGACGGCGATGCTTCGATCGACGAGAATCAAGGTGTGGACGACGACGACATTAATGATCAATCATCAATGGACGGTGACCCTTCGATTGACGATTATCACTGTATAAGTCGGTCTCTTCATCAGATTCTTCCTCAATCATCATCAATCATCGTCTTCTTCCTCAAATCTCAATCCTCATCTTATATTCTTCTTTAATCTGCAACCTGCAACTCTGCAAGTGCCAAGTCTTGTGCTATGTT
The DNA here is from genome assembly GCA_020465985.1 of Centrapalus pauciflorus. NCBI lineage: Eukaryota > Viridiplantae > Streptophyta > Magnoliopsida > Asterales > Asteraceae > Centrapalus > Centrapalus pauciflorus. Next base: position 58,090 of record JAANYP010000661.1, on the reverse strand, counting down.
TCTTTGATTCGAGTTTTCGAGCCTGCCTTCTAACTTATAGTTGTTTTGCTTTGTGATCTGTCACTTCGGCCGTTCAAGTGTTCAACAGATGCATCACCAAGGATGAACGGAAACATCATTGTTCAACAGAGACGTTTAAATTCTAAGTTCTAACCCTAAGTCCCTAATAGGCTAACAAATTTTCTAAATTCTAATCCTCTGTTTGTTTATTTAATTATTTTGTAATTTGTATATTTTGATTCTAAATTTTGATTCAATGTATTGGTTTTCTAGTTTTCATTTATAAGATATTTGAGAGTCAAGGCCAATAATTTCAACTTCAACTAAAGGAGTAAAGGTGTTTTCGTTTCTTTAACGTGTCTCTAATTTTTTGTTTTGCTAATTGTTAATTGCTAAGTGCTATATAACTAGTTGACTAGTTGTTTGATTGCAATATCTTGTTCTTTATTTTTATATAATGTTACCTAAGAAACATTTATCTGGTAGTCAAAAAAGAAAGAAAAAGAAAAGAGAATGAAACTTTTATATAATCTCAAAAAGGATCTATTTGTAAATTTCTTAAAACTAGTTCATCTAATATTTCAAATGAGAATGTTGATAAATTGGATAAGAATGGTTCTAATGTGAATGAAAATGAAGTAAATTTGAATGACATTGAAGTTAACTTGAATGAGATTAATATTAATTTGGATGAAAATGAAGTTAACTTGAATGAAAATAATGTTAATTTGGATGAAAATGAAGTTAACTTGAATGAAAATAATGTTAATTTGGATGAAAATGAAGTTAACTTGAATGATAATAATGTTAATTTGGATGAAAATGAAGTTAATTTGAATGATTATAATGTTAATTTGAATGAACATGATCCTAATTTAGATGAAAATGCTACTATTTTAAATGAGAACGATAACACAAAAGATATTTATGATCCTAGATTATGGGATAGTTTAGATAATAAATTAAGGGATTTGTTAGTTGAAAAAGGGCCTATAAAAGAAGAAAATTTTGTGTTTTCAAAAGATAAAACATCTAGAAGTTTTTCTTATTTTTGCTATACTAGGAGATTGAGCAATGGAGAAACAAGTGATCGAAAATGGCTAGTTTACTCAAAACATATAGATAAAGTGTAATGTTTTTGTTGTAAACTATTTAAGCAAATAATATCAAAAAGGTTTTTTATCAAATGAAGGATTTAACGATAGGAAACATCTTGGCGAGCGACTTAAAGAACATGAAAATGGTGTTGAACATTTGATGTGTATGAATTCTTGGAACGAAATAAGACTAAGATTCGATAAAAATCACACAATTGATAAAGATTTACAACACCAAATTTTAAAAGAAAAAGAATGTTGGAGACAAGTTTTAAAGAGAATAATTGTTGCAGTTAAGTATTTATCTAAGTATAACTTGTCTTTCCGAGGGTCTAATAAAAAACTTTATCAAAGTAACAATGGCAATTTTCTGGGATTAATTATCAAAGTAACAATGACAATTTTCTGGGATTAATTATCAAAGTAACAATGGCAATTTTCTAGGATTAATTGAAATGATGGTAGAATTTGATGCTTCAATGCAAGATCATGTTAGACGTATTAAAAATAATGAAATCTATCATCATTATCTTGGTCACAAAATTCAAAATGTATTAGTTTCTCTTTGAGCTGATAGTGTGAAAATTTATATAGTTAAGATTATTAAAAATGCAAAATATTTTTCTATAATTCTTGATTGTACTTCAGACGTAAGTCATCAAGAACAAATGACTTTGATTATGCGATGTGTAAATATGTCAAATAGCAAAGTAAATATTGATGAATTCTTTTTAGGATTATTGAAAGTAGATGATACGTCGGGTTTAGGACTTTTTAAAGAAACTTTAAATGCACCTAATTTTCTAGATTTAGATGTTAATGATATAAGAGGTCAAGGTTATGATAAAGGTTCTAATATGAAAGGAAAACATCAAGGTGTTAAAAAACGTTTGTTTGATATAAATCCTAAGGGCTTATATATGTCATGTGCTTGTCATAGCCTTAATCTTACTCTTAGTGACATGACACATTTTTGTGTTAAATCCGTTTTGTTTTTTGGAATTATTCAATGTGTGTATATATATATATATATATATATATATATATATATATATATATATATATATATATATATATATATATATATTATTTTCTAGTTCAACTAAAAGATGGAAAATTTTGTTTGACAATATTCCAAAATTAACTGTGAAATCTTTATCTAATACTAGATGTGAGAGTAGAATAAATAGTGTTGAAACTATTAGATTCCAAGCCCCACAAATAAAGTTAGCATTGTTAGAATTATGTAAATCATGTGAAGATGCAAAATCAAAAAGTGAAGGAGAAAGTTTATTTGGTATGATATTTTATTTGTTATTAACATGGTGAGTAAAAAAATTACAATCTAAGTGTATATGCATTGATGATACTATTAATCACATTGAAAATATAGTAACTTATTTTGAAAAATATAGAGATGAGGAGTTTGCCTCTAGTATGAATAATGTTAAAAAAATTGCTTGTGATATGGATGTAGTACCTACTTTTTCGATACGACGTCATGTTATTAGAAAAAAACAATTTGATGAAAGTAATAATGAAGATCGAGTTCAATCTCCAGAAGAGTCTTTTAGAGTTGAATATATTTTTAGTTGTTGTGGATATGACAATTAAATCATTACATACTAGATTTGATCAATTAAAAACATTTGAAAGTATATTTGGATTTTTATATGACTCAAACAAATTGAAGTCATTGGATGATGTTGAACTAAGAAACCATTGTACCAAATTTGCAAATACATTTACTCACAACAATGTTTCTGATGTGGATTTAGATGTTTTTTTTTTTTCGGAACTAAAGGTATTAAAAATCACTTTGCCAAATACTTTGATGTCGGCGATTGAAATGTTAAAGTTTGTTAAAGTTGCATATTGTTATCCAAATGTTTGTATTGCATATCGCATACTATTAACTACACCTGTAACTATAGCTTCGGCAGAAAGAAGTTTTTCAAAATTGAAATTGTTAAAAAATTATTTAAGATCAATAATGTCACAAGAAAGGTTGAATCGTTTGGCCATGTTATGTATAGAGAAAGATATGTTAGACACTATCGATCCTGATGTACTAATTAACGATATTGCTTCAAAAAATGTTTGAAGAGGTAAATTTTTATGAAACTTGTTGTTGCAATGACAGGTTTAGAAGATTTTGAAGATTGGAGATTAACAACAATGCTATAAAGTCAACATTATATAATTGTAAGTTTTTTATGAACTTACTTATTTTGAAATATGTATGTTTAGAGGGCCTCATTTTAATTTCTTGCCCCGGGCCCCAAAAATGTTAGGAACGACCCTGAATGTAGTGAAGTATATCTGTGGCTCTTGTGGCATATTTCCATAGAAAGATGCACCAACAATACTATATGAGGATAACACTGCATGTATTGTCCAATTAAAGGAATGATACATTAAAGGTGATAGTTACAAACATATATTGCCAAAATTCTTTTTTACTCATGACTTGAGAAGAGCGGCGACATAAATGTTCAACAAATTCGCTGAAGTGAAAATTCGGCAGATATATTTACCAAGTCACTTCCAACAGCAATGTTTAAGAAGTTAGTTCATGGCATTGAGTTGCGTTAACTTAAGGATCTAAATTAATATGGTCATCAGGGGGAAATATATGTGTTGCACTCTTTTTTCCTACGTCATGGTTTTGTCCCACTGGTTTTCCTGGCTAGGGTTTTAACGAGGCAACGTCTCTATGCATATTGTGGATGATAGATAATCAATGGGGAGTATTATGAATATTATGACTATTCCAACCTCGAATATGTAGAAGCTTCTAACATTAATTTAGTATTAAATTCTCATAAATTTTGTCCTTACGTTGAATGTTCAACACTCTGTAAATAGAGAATATGCATGTTAGCTTATGACATGAATAAGAGATATTACATTATCCCTTTATTCCCTTTACATTATTTACAGCTTAATCTTAATTTTATAACAGTAAATTAATTTGATTTTAAATTAGTTAGTTACATGATATGCGGCAAAATGAGATGTTGACATTGGACAAATTAAATTAGGAGATGACAAGTATTTATAGATTTTTAAATACGTTGTATGTATAATTCTGAAATTTACATACTAAAATTTCCAATCTGACTACTCCCCTATTAATCCCCGCCTAGCCGATTAATCGCTAGTCCCCTACCGATCGGCCGACTACCGCCCTAGCGATTTCTACAACATTGTAATAAACAATGCACGTAAATATCCCAAATGATGCAACTAACAACCATGTGATTTGATGCTTAATTTAGACTTAGATTTAGTCCATAATATGTATTGTTCAAATTGCTGACTTAGAGCTAGTCCATTGTTCAATCTGTTGTCTTAAAAATACTTCATTGCTCAATTTGTTGACTTAGAGCTAGTCTCATGCTCAATTTGCCGACTTAGAGCTAGACTCATGCTCAATTTGCCGACTTAGAGCTAGTCATATGCTCAATTTACTGACTTAGAGCTAGTCTCAAGTACCATGAAATTCCATGTGAGGCCAAATGAACAAGTAACCAAGATATAAGAGTTGACATATTCCATACATGACATATAATCCAAATCCATTTACCCTATGTATATGAATCATGTAAGTGTTTCAAGACACATCAATCAAGTCTCCTACAGTAGTATGCAATGAAATAATCCCTACATACAATGCACATTATCTAATGTTAATGTTAGTACTCACAATGACCACTTAGATAGGATCCCAAGCCTTCCAATGAAGATACAATAGCACCAAAGATGGCTATGACTTGCGATCAAGCCCCTTTCGACTCAATTCACCTATAAGCATTCATATAGCGTACACATAAGCCTCCGTGCATAAGATAAGCATCTGAGAGTTGGCTAAGGGTATTGGGTTATTAAACTGAAGACACTAAGTTCATGTGAGGCCTTAAGAGTTCTAGAAATGATCAAAGACCCTCAAACTCTTTTTAAAACTCAAGTATAAGAGCCAAGCTCGACCCACAATCGACCAAACTCAAATTTTGGTACGAAAAGATGGTAATGGCGTGACCTTGGGGGTGGTCACGCCGTAACCCCTACTGGTTCAACCTGTCTTCTCATTTTCTTGACATAAATGCACCTTATAACTGACCAAAACTTTTTTAAATGCTTCTACAACTTCGGATGGACTTTTCCAACAATATTTATAACATATTTAGGTCACTTTAGGCTTTAGCACCTTTCAAACACATTAGGATCATTACATAGCCTTCCATGATTCTATGGAATTCACAAGAACTTAAAAGTTCTTGAATGGACTAAAATCCAAACAAACACCAAGCCTCAATTGAACTTGTATTCTATTCTAATCAATTTCATACTACTAAAGTACTATTCAACACTATTGGGTCAAAATATATCATACATATTAGAATAATGAAAATAATTTCCATCCACTATTAAAGCTCAAAAAGAGCTCCAACTTGGTTACTACTCCTAATTCACCACTTCAAAACTCCAAATGTGTTTCTACTTGATTCTAATCAATTTCACATCAATATTTAACATATTTGGAACAAGATTGAGCATATTCGTCATACTAGAACATCAAACCCAAATTTCATATTCTCCATTGGAGCTCAATGGAGCCCTAACATGGGTCTTTGCTCAATTAGCAAATTAATAACATAAATAAAATACATTTTGGCTCCATTTGATTCAAATAACATCATACTTCAACATTTATAATGATTGGAGCCACATTGATCATTTAACATAAAACTCATTATGGGGTTACACTCCATTAATGGAGGAATCAAGAAATAAAATATAGGAAAAATATGAGAAGTGATTATACATCCACTTAGTACATGGATTTACAAGATTTTAGTTCCAATCTTTAATTTTCACCACCAAACCCTAACTCTCTTCTTTCTTCTTCTTTGATTTGGATGAACACACACACATAACTTTGTGTGTGTGAGAATGATAGGATTATCTCATGAAGATTGTAGAAGGGGTAATATAGGAAAAATGGGTGGGAGTTAGTTAGAAGAGTTTTCTATAAATAAGAGGAGAGGGAATAATGTTAGGTGTGTAGAAATATTGTTAGATTGTTAGGCCCTTATCATCATGCTTTGAGAGGCTCTTTGCATTAGCATTGAGAGAGGGAATATCCTAAAAACCCTTTGGGATTGTTAATTTTGCTTAATCAATTTCCTAATTTCGTATTCAGCAATACAACTGTTCTTCCTTTTGATATCTCAATCCGTATCATTGGTCCGACCTGCCCGTTCTGTCTCTACCATTTCTTCTTCTGTATCGACTGGAACAACATGAGGAACATCTTCAACGCCTTCAAGCGGATGTGACCGAGATCAAATTGACTTTGCAAAAGTTGGAAGCAGAGAGGGTGGAGGCTGGTGAATTTCACAAGGTTATGATAGGTTGGATGAAACAATATGGCAAACAACCTATTATAGATGAGGAAAGGGTTCTCGTGATCAGTTCTAGAACTGGTGTGTTCTTCGAGTCCGGCGGTGGTAGCGGTGATCAAACTCCTCCAAACCAATTTGATAAAGTGTCGTGGGCTGTGAAGAAGGTTAAATTACCTGGGTTTTACGGATTTGATCCTAAAGGTTGGATTCAAAAAGCTGATCTCTATTTTGATATTAACAATACTCTTGTTCCTCTTCGTCTTCGATTGGCTCAGTTGAGCATGACTGGCGTCGCTCAACATTGGTTTACGGTGTTCACTCAAATCCATGAATCAATTGATTTGGAGTAATTTAAGGGTTAAGTGTTGCAACGTGTTTTAGTGGATTGGAGATTCAAAATCCTTATGAATAATTGGCCACCATCCAACAAGAGGATTCCATTCATGATTACATTGACGATTTTGAATATCTTCTATCTCTGGTTCCTAAATTACCTGAATCCTACGCATTAGGATATTTTATGGCAGGGTTATGTGATGAGGTCGAAAGATGGGTTTGCCTCCATCTCCCTCAATCACGATTAGATACGATGTATTTAGCAAAAGATGTTGAAGAGACGTTACATTCTTCGTCAGACAACGTTCTCAGTTGCATTTTCGATATCACAAATTTGTTGGTCTTGAGGGTATTCCCTTGGACCGATTTTCACAATTAGGCCAATCCCAGGTTCATGGGCCACAAGTATTTGGATCGGGAATTAAGATTTAGCGCTTCGTGTTGATAAACCTAATTTTGTTCCTCCCCGATCATCTGCGACCATTCACTCAGAAGGTTCCCAGGTTCCATCTAAGGATCGAGGGGTGCGATCTTTGTCTAAGACAAAATGGAAGGAACGACGAAAGAAGGGACAATGCTTTCGCTGTGGCAATCAATTTGGACTTGCTCACAAGTGTCCAGACGGTCACTTGTGTGTTCTTCAACTACGGGATGATGAGCTTGGGGACGGTGAGGACTACTGTCAATTTGAAGGGTTGCGAGTTTCTGATTTACCTCCAACAACACCACCAGATCAGTATTCCACTTTTTCAGTAGCACCTTTTGGAAGCAAGTCTTGAGGTCAAGACTTTTTCGATGGCGTAAGTAACGATATGATTATTGTCATGAAGATTCTAGAAGGGGTAATATAGGGAAAATGGGTGGGAGTTAGTTAGAAAAGTTTTCTATAAATAAGAGGATTGGGAATAATGTTAGGTGTGCAGAAATATTGTTAGATTGTTAGGCTCTTAACATCATGCTTTGAGAGGCTCTTTGCATTAGAATTGAGAGATGGAATATCCCTGGAAATCATTAAGGATTGTTACTTTTGCTTAATCAATTTCTTGATTTCATATTCATCAATACAATTGTTCTTCCTTTTGATTTCTCAATCTGTATCAAAGAACCATATATTAAGGTTGTTCATGGAAGGTTAACCGAACCGAAAATGAGTTTTGGATGATTAACCGGATATGTCGGTTTGAGGATTTTGTGAACCTAAACCTTAACCGAAATATTCGGTTTTACCAATTATTTTAGTTTGGTTATTCGGTTAACCAATTAATTGTTTTTAATTAATAAATTAAATTTAAAAACTCCAACAATTAAGATTTAAATAATTTTAAAAGTTTACAACTGCAAAGTTATGAATTAAGTTACAAATATACTAATAAATATCATTAAAAGGTAACGTATTATTTCTAAAAGCTAGTAAGAATAAATGAATTGTTACGTATTTTTATCACAATTGAAATGTAAACTCAAATATTAATTACTTTAGGTTACAAAATTAATATAGATTAATTAGTAATAAATTAAATTATATTATTATTGGTATAAATATTAATATTGATATGTCTAAAAACTAACTTATATAAACTTATATTTATTCGCTTTTTCGATTGTCCGTCACTAAAAACGTGTACTGTAACCGAAACCTAACTCGAAGAATTTTTTTCGGTTCGGTTAACCGAACCAAAAATTATAGAAAACCGGTCCGATTAACCTTAAAATTGAACGGTTTATCTGATTTTTGTATCGGTTTTTCAGTTTCAGAATATTTTGAATACCTCTACCGTATGTATGAAAGAAAAGGGGGAGAAAGCTTTTCATTTTATCACCCACACACCCTTCACTTCCATCATTCTTCACATTAACCCTCCACTACAATTTCATCTTTCATTTCTTTTTTTAATTTATTTAAATGACAGTATATTACTTATTATTGTCAATTCAATAAATAATCAACATTATATTATTCATTTACATTCAAGTCCAAATAATAGCATATCAAAATAGTACTTGACAATTAACTCATAATATTGCTCTTAAGTTCACAATTATAATCGTTTAAGAAATATATTAAATTTTTAATTAGTGGGGTGTTAAGTATTATCTTATTGATAATTATTAGTTTTGAGATGACTTGTTTTGATTATTAAGACCAACATATAATGTTGATACAAGTCAAATCAAAATTTTAAATTATTAAAATTGAACATTTTAGAAAGTATAATCAACAATATGTCCATTTCAAATAATAATTATTAAAATGGATAATTTCAGAAAGTATAATTATCAAATCAAACAAAAACATAACAAAAGTATACTGCTACAATTAACAAAGACAATAGTTCAACAAAAATTAATAATACAACATTTATTAGTGTGATGTGTTTGGATTTAAGTTTGTCAAAATGCACTTTGCTAAAGGTACTGCAAAGAAAAAGCTCCAAATTCAAGACAAAACTGGTAATCATTTATCATCCTTAAAACACAAATCCAAACACCTAAAATACAAAAGATCTAAACCTATATCCAATTACTGCTCCATCTCTTATTTGGTATTTATTTATCTTTTAATAAAATCAGTAAGAAGTCATGATATCTTTGAATGATAACTAATGATCCCATTAAAAAGATAACTAAACGATTGTAATATTATATATCACCATGGGTGTGTTTGTTTTCAATTAAGAGGGTCTGAATTTGGTCTGAAGTCCGAATTTCAGATCTTAATCTAATTTGTATTGTTTGTTTAAATTCAGACTTAAGAGGTTACAACCTCTGAATTTCCCTTTAAATTTTAAGAGAAACAGACTAGTCTGAATTAAAATTTAAAGCTTCTTAATTTCAGATTTAAAAATTTCCTTTAATTTAACATCTTACAAAACAAATGCCACCTATAGATAGCTCTGGTGGCAATTCGACAAAACTAGTTTAAATATGATTTTAGACCAAGAAAACCACAAAACCCAAAAAAACCGTACACAAAGCCCCTGACCAGAAGTCAGTAGAAGTCACGTAAAGCTTCGATTTTGAATCCGAAATCTTCTTTTTTTGATTCATCATCTATCTCCTCGACAACAACACCACCAGTAATTTGCTAGCCGGACGATGGAAGAAAGCGGAGGAGCAGCCGCCGTTACCACCACCACCACGACGGCCAATGACGAAGTTAAAGATGCTGGTGTCGCCGGTACCATCAAGATCAAAGTATCTCATGGTTCCAACACTTTCGACGTCTTAATCCCCCCTCAATCCACTTTCGGTACAACTCCTTTTTTTATTTGCAAAATTCAGTTGTTTATATTAGTGGTAATATGTTTGTATTATGTGTTTATATTGGTGTTAATATGTGTTTCTGTTTATTTAGAATAGTTCCATAGCATCTATTACATATATAATGGTAGCCTTCGTACGGAAATAATTTGGTTCTTTCAAAAAGAATCAAAGATGGTGTTAGATTGTTGGTCATAATCTGCCCTAAATGGGTATTTGTTGTTCCTGTTGATTTTCACAATACAAAATGGTATCAGAGCTTGTAATCATCTGCTCATCTGTTTGTTCTATAATTTTCTCTTCTTTCGATTGATTGATTGTTCAATCAATTTTTGCTTCATCTCTCATAGTTTTTTCACCTTTTGCATGCCACCTGTTTGTGTTTTTATCTGAACAAACAATGGCTGTATCAACAGCAACAGTTTCGACGGTCATCAAATCCTCGTTATCTTGATGCTTCTGATCATCATGGTATGTTACTTGTTTCAAAACTTTTTGAGGTTCTGGTTTTGGATCATGGAAGAAGGCCATGTCTATAGCCTTGTCAGCCAAAAATAAACTTGGTTTTGTTATTGGAACAGTCATCAAATTCAAACCTCAAGAAGGGGCTTCTGAATTCTGATTTTGCTCAATGGCAGTGTTGCAACGACATGGTGACCTCTTGGCTTTTGAATGTTTTATCTAGAGACATAGCTGATAACGTTATTTATTTAGACTCTGCTCACACAATTTGGAAGGAACTAAATGATAGATTTGGTCAAGCCAATGGCGCTAAGATGTTTTAACTCCAGAAAGATATCGTGTTAATTTCTCAAGGAACTAGTGACATAGCCGCTTATTACACACAAATCAAAAGATATTGGGATGAGTTCATTGCCCTTTCTGATTTTCCTAGTTGCACCTGTGGTTCAGCCAAGGTTTTGGCAAAATTTCAAGAAGACCAACATTTATTTCAATTTCTCATAACAGCGATTACAACACTGCCAGGGACAATATTCTCATGATGCAGCCTCTACTGAGTATTAGTGAAGCATATAATATGCTTATCCATGATAAAAAAACAGTAGGAATACACTCTTCTACTCATTTCCTTTCTGATTCAGCTTCTATGCAAAATCATTGTAAGGGCGGTGGTAGTGAAAGTAAACGGTCTGTGATTTGTAGCAAATGTTACAGTATGATAGGTTTTCTGAAGGATTTCAAATTCAATAAGAACAAGAGATTTGCTGGAAATACTATTGGGGGCTAGCTTTGTCAGATAGGCCACCAGACTACTCACTCCACGAAATCTTTAGATTCTTCTATGCCTGGTTTGACATCTGATCAGTATCATCATCTTATGCTTTTGCTTAACAAACGTCAAATGTTGGGATATCTTCAGTTCACTCTTCTATGAATTTTGCAGGTAAGGTTTCTTGCATTTTTCATAATTTGGAGAACTCTGTTGGTTAAAAAATGGATCGTTCAGGGAAGTTTACATGTAATGAAAAGATCTATATCATTCAAAAGAGAAAATACAATGGGATTGAGATAAAAAAAAAACAATCTGATGCTAACTCTATTAAATAGAAGGAATAAACAACTAATGAATGATGGGAATAAATTATATAGTGGGAATTATTGCCACCAACTGCTCCATGATGTTTACCAATTCCAACTACTTTGCTGAAATTTGGAGGGAGAATTGCTCAAAATAGCAAGCAACTTTTCTATTTTTTCTTATTATAGTAATCTCGTAAATTTGTCCCAAATAATGGAACCAACTTTTGGTTTACTTCCGATTATAGCATTTAACCGGCAAACAACAAGTAGGTTGTTATTTCAAACAATATATTGATGGTAAAACATATAACTCCTTGTCATAATAAGAAAAAAATAAAAATAAAAAGTAGGTTGTTATTTCAAACAATAAACCCTATATATAACCTTTTTTTACCACATGTTAAATACTATAATCGGGAATGAACAAAGAGTTGGTTCTTTTATTTGGTACAAAATTTGCAAGATTGCTATAATAAGAAAAAAAGAAAAAGAGAAGTTGTTTGTTATTTTAAGCAACTCCTCCAACAGGTGGATATATTCGGTCACTGGGCTTGGGTCAACCTGGACTGTAACCGACCCAAGACCAATTGCTGACCGAATTGAACCCCGTAACCCAGACTTGGTTCGAGCTTAAGTACTACAAGCTTCTTACCATAGTCACATAGTTCGCGGATCGCTTCAGTACGGGAATGAGAACCGGGAACGCGGTTCGCTAGGTTAGGCGTATCTGGTACGGAGGGGGGTAGGTTCATTTCGGTACGTTGTACCTTACATTATGGTACATTGTACCGACTCCCGCTATCAAAAACAAATTCCATGAACATATTTGAGCTGAATTCTAGAAACTATATTTGAGTTTGAGATCAGAAGGAGAAGACGATATGAAATTGAACATTCTAAACAAATTATTAGGAGTTAGAATGAGAATTTTAATCATAAGATTATTGTTGAGAATTGGGAAATTGGTATAGGGAATCAGAAAATGAGGAGTTGAGGATGGTTCTTTTTTTTTTTTTCCCACCTGTGAAATCAACGTTCCTTCTCTGCAATTCCTTACCGATTCGTCGTTTTTTTATTTTGGTCGATGCTAAACTGTTCCTTTAGTCGAATGGAAGGCGATTGGATCGAATTGAAAAGCGATTTGGATCGAATTAAGCATCGTACCGAATTGCGATCCAACTAGCGACGGGAATGATTTCGTACCACGATCGGGAACGAAGCGATCAAATCGTAGATCGTGGCGTGTTGAGCGAACTGTGACTATGCTTCTTACACATCTCCACGTTAGTTATCCTTGTTGATGCCTTAGTCAGTATGTCTACTTTTTGCTCCTTCGAACTTACAAATTCCACTGAGGTTAGACCATTCTCAACACATTCTTGAATGAAGTAAAACTTAATATTGATTTGTTTGCTTCTTCTGTGGAACACCGGATTCTTCATCAACGTGATTGCTGCTTTGTTGTCGACGTAAAGTTTGACCGAACCTCCTTTGTACCTTGTCATTTCAAACAACAAATTTTCAACCAAATGGCATGGCAAGCAGCTGCCATGGCTGCCATAAACTTTGCTAGTTAACGGTGCTATTGTCCTATGTTTTTGTGATGCCATGTGATGATGTTCTCCCCTAGATAGAAACCCATGCCACCGGTGCTTTTATAATCATGGCGTCCCCGCCTAAATCACTGTCTGAAAACCCGACAAGTCTTTCGTCCCCTTGACCTCCGCGATACACAATGCCATAATCCAATGTACTTTTCATGCAACACATAAGTTGCTTGCTTCAATGCCTTTCGGTGTAGGGATGTTGGTCTTCCCATATGTAGAATGATCAACCAACCGAAAATGACAATCCGGGTCAAGTGTGAGTTAAGCACCTCAACCTCAAGCTCCCCACAAGTTGCCTAGATTCGGTGGGACCAACCGGTTCTCCATCGTCGTTTTTCTCCAATTTCAGCTTTGCATCCATCTTCCATGGGACCAGCTGTTTGGAAACTCATGCAAACCTTTGCTCTTTGTATACAAATTGTCAAATCTCAGATTACAGGCTGAATAGGTTCTACCTTTACCCTAGTACTTACAAAAGACTAGTTGGTAAATTTAATTGTGATTTGGCATATTTTGTCCAGCATCTCAGTCAATTAATTTCTGATCCTAGCAGACCCATTGGGATCCAGCTCTTCATATGCTCATTGCTCAAATACCTCAATAAGAATCCTTCTCAATGCATTTTTTTTTCAACTCCAATTCAGATTTTTCTCTCCTAGCTTATTGTGATTCTGATTGGGCTTCGTGTCCTGATTCAAGAAGAAACATTAGAGGTTACTTCATAAGCCTTGGTGGAAGCCTACTCTCCTGTAAGTCAAAGAAACAAGCTACCATCTCCCTCTCATCGGCAGATAGGGATGGCAACGAGGCGGGTTCGGGGTGAGGAATGGAAATACCGTCCCCGTTTAAAAAAACCGCGGGTATTAAACGGGGATCCCCATCGGGTACGCGGGGAATCGGGTAACCCATTTATAAATCAATGATATGAAATTTATTCACATGGTTCATAATTTAAGCTTAAAATATTCATGTATGTTAAAATTACAATATTAATATTAAATTAAATTTGTATCCATATCAAATGATAACGGAAAAAACATTATTTCAATAAATTATGTGTAAATAAATAAGTTTTTTAAGTTATACATAATAATTTTTATTTATAATATATAAAATAGATAAAATATCATCTTTTATATATAATATATATTCAATATAAATAGCATGTTGCTATTAAAAGTAATCGGGGATTTAAACGGGTTATGTAATCGGGTATACGGGGCGGGTATTATCAATACCATACCCGCCCCATCCCCCGTTTAACTTAATCGGGTTCGGGGAAACCCGCCCCGTTTAGATCGGTTTTCGGGTTTTATCCGGCGAGTTCGGTTTTTTTTGCCATCCCTATCGGCAGAGGCAAAATACCGAAGCCTGAGAAATGTGACTGCTGAACTTACATGGTTGACTAGATTGCTGCATGAGCTTCACATTCCATCGGTCATTTCAGTCCCTCTTAAGTGTGACAGTCAGTCTACAATATCTATTCCTAAGAATCTGGTTTTCCAGGAATGTACCAAACACATGGAAATAGATTGTCATTTTGTTCGTGATCAGCTGGAAGCAGGTCTCATTAGCCTCCATCATGTTCCATCCAAGCAACAACTCCAAATCTCTCCCTCGACATCAACGCTACAACATCATGGCAAGTTGGGGGTTGCTTCACCCTCCAACTTGAGAGGAAGGGGGTGTTGGAAATGAAGATTATGCCATTTAGTCTTAATCTTATTTGTTATATCCACCTAAGCGATTTGTTATAGAAATTTGTTACGCTGTCGTTTTTCTTTGGTACACAGTTTTGTCTATTTAGAATAGATCCATAGCATCTTGTGCATATATAGTGGTAGCCTGTCTACAAAAATAATTTGATTATTTCAACTACAATCAAGTATGGTGTTAGTCATAAATCTGACCTAAATGGGTATTTCTTGTTCCTGTTGATTTTCACAAAACAACAGTATCCAACTTCAAAATTGACCTAAAGTGTCTTCAATCTCTTAAACCTAACACACACACATATCAGTTTTAGTAAATTATTTGTACTTTAATGTGGTTAATGTTTGGTACATTCAGAAGTAACTTGTTTGATAATCGAAAGTGATATATGTACTTCCTTTTGGTGAATTTATGTCTTATGCACCTAGATCATTTAGTTAGGGTTAATATGTAATTTAGCTTCTCGATTTTTTTAATTATTTTCTTTGGTTTTGTATGCTTCGGTGGTTCAACGATCCCTCAATACACCGAAAATAGAGACCTTGATACCTGTAAAGAGGGTTTACCATTTGGCATGGTGGACACTTTTGAGTCTATTAGTGTATTCTGTCAATGCCTGAAAATTTAAAGACATTCTCTTAATTCTAAAGCAAACGCAACGAGTTCTTTCTTGGATTGTTCTTAAATAAGTGTTAGGTCTTCCCTTTTGGCAAACTTTGGTAATCATTACCGAAAACATTGACTTTGATAGATAAGATTCCTATATTTTGATTACTGAGTGACTTGTTAGGTGTTCTTTTGCAATATTGCAATTAGAGGGCGTTTGGTACGGTGGAATCATTGGGAATGTAATCTTTTAGGGGGCGTTTGGTTCGCAGATTTTTTTCATTGGGATTTGCATTTTTCAAAGGATTTGCATTATGCAACATTTGCATTTGTCAGGATTTTATCAAAGAATCTACATTATCTTTTAGGAAAAATTTGTTAATCTAAAAATGCAAGGTAACTGGGATTTAAAATCCTAGGGGGGAGGCTGGGTTTTTAATTAACAAAGAAGGAAGGGATTTCAGAAATCCTGGGATTTCAAATCCTTACTGAAATCTGCCAACCAAACACAGGATTTTAAATGCAAATCCCAGGAAATCCGCGAACCGAACGCCCCCTTAGTTTACAAGCTTTCTATAAAAATGATAATGACACATAAATATAGACTGGCATAGAAAATGATGAAAAGAACATAAACACTCTATTCCCTTTCCATGTTTTTGATAAGGATAGGAAAGAAAGAAAGTTATATTAAAATTTTAAAATCAATTCCCCACTCCTGTCAATTGAGAATTAGGGCTCTCATTACAAGATAAAAATATCTTGTAAACCTCACATGTTTCCATTCCCTCGATCCCATTGTACCAAACACATCCGTAGAAGTTCAAGAACTTTGTTGTTGGTATAATAGTCATGTAATTTAGTTATGAACTTCTTCATGCTCCTAAATTATAAAAGAAGTTACATGCATACGGAATAACCATTTGACCATATGACTCCAAATGATTTTGAATTATAGAGTCTTAAAGGATTTGTTGTATTCATTTTCGTAAATTGATAGTATATCTTCATGTTACCTCTTTACATAGTAGTACATAAGGGACTAGATGTTTGCAATGCTTATGTATGAAACATTAGAAAGGTTTCGGGTGACAATGTCTGAAGGTAGTCATGTTTGAAGTTTGAATTATGATCGAAGCTCTAATGATGGTATCACACGTAAGACTTTGAGACGAGGTTAGTTTTTCATTTTAATATCAGACAATGATGATTAAAGAGCTCTAATGATGGTATCACATATATGTCTAATTTTCATCATTACCCATGATTGGTTACTTTTAGCACTAAGGTTTTCAAGCGTTCAAGTCCGAACTATCTTAATAGATCATCTAACTACAAAATGTTGTTCGCTTTCATGAATCATGTAAACACTCGATTCTTAGAAGGTATGTTGCATTTCATAACAAGGCTAAATCCTCCATTTATACACCAAGATACACCCTAAATAGGAAACAAATTAAAGTAAACTGTTACCTAAAACCCTATCCTCAAATAGCTATATCTAACACTCCTCAAGCTGAAGCAATGATGTAATCATGCTCAACGTGGCAAATTTGTTAGAAAGTGATGGTATGGTGGCTGGCAAAAGCTGGAGGGTTGTGGTGGTTGAAGCAACACGGCAGCAATCGGCAGTAGCTGTGTCGTGTGGTAATCTGCCGGTGGTAACTCATCTGAATGGCAGCGACATGATGGTCTCAGGACGACTAGCAGCAACCCTGAACAATATGACTAGGACGAAAGGAGAGGTTGTTAAAGCAGAACACGATGGTGGTTAGGTTTTCGCCAGTGCTGATTAGGGTTTCAACAATGTCGGCGGCGGCTAGGGTTCCTCTATTCCGGAGACTCCAATTACCAAAGTTCTGATACTATGTAAACAATATGATATTTAGATTTTATTTCTTGCATATCATAATGAGGCTTTCTAAATTATCCATTAATATACAAAAGGGTACACCCTAAATAGGAAATAAATTAAAGTAAACCCTAGTTACCATAAAACTCTAATTCTTAAATAACTATATTTGACATATCATTTTCGAGCTTTAGTACTTGCTAGTCCTTTCACATATTATGAACTTTGCCTTATAGGCAAATACCTTGTTTGAACATGAAAACTGTTTCAACACAGGTCACAGGATCAACATTTCGTTCACTTCCATATAATTCTATTTCAAAATTTATTTTCATGGCATAATCTGGAACAAACATTTGTCGAGAAACATGACTTCAATTAGAAAAATAGGGACATGTATTATTTATCATAACATAATAGTATATTTTCATAATGGCTATGAAATATTTGTTTAGTTGCAAGTTGCATTGTTGCACCATAGGGAAGACATATAACTTGTGCTTTTCTAATTAATCAAATACGGTATTGGTTTGCACGAATTTCATTTATGGTATTCAAAATATGTAACGGACAGGAAAATTGTGTTTTGGCTATTGTCTATGTTTTTAGACAACCAAAACTTGATTCTGATGTTTTTATGGTTTACTACTAGATGAATTTATGAGAAAAGCATATGTTGACAATCTACCTTAAACTCAAGAAATTGACGATATCTCTCTCTATTTATATTACATAAGGGTGTAAACATAAACATAAAATGGAAATGTCAATTAAGGAGGCATAAATTATGGTTTTTATCACTTCTGAACATCTTTACCTTGGTTTTAAAAGGCGCGAGGCGCACCGTTGCGCAAAGGGTCCTGGAGCCCGAGGCGCGAGGCGCAAAGCGAGGCGCGCGCATCACGGACGCGAGGCCCACTTTAATCAAATACCAAAATATTTCATATTTCATTCAAAATAAGACAATAATGTTCATACAAAATAAGACAATAATGCTACCTTAACCAAAATACCAAAATATATCATATATTCATATCATACCAACAAAAGTCACATAATTCTGATGGATAATAATTACCAAAACATATCATGAAATAAGAAACTTAAAAACTTAAAATCCTTTAACAAACATTTAGTAGGTTATATATATACTTATAGTTTATAAAAATAACTACAACATAATCAAAACAGAGACAAGGAAGACAGCAGAAGTGCAGAGATGTTTGATTTCGAGAGATGATAAGAAGAAGAGAAGCCATCGAAGAAAATAATAAGCAAAACCTGGAAGGACGTAGCAGAAGAAACGTAGCAGACCAAGCCACGTAGCAGCGCCAGCAACCAGAAGAAGAAACGTCCAGTTGGAAGGGAAACCGATAAAGAAAAAAATTATGTAGGGTTTATTAATCGTTGACTTAGATTTTTAAGCTGCGTACCCTTTTTTTTCATGCCCGTATTCTTTTTTAGGCCAAACTTCGGGATGTCCAGGAAGCCCTTGAAGCGCAGAGGCTCTGAAGCTCCAAAAAGCGCATGTTGCCAGCGCCTCAGTGCGCCTTCTGGACACCACCGCGCCTCACTGCTGCGATGCCCTAGCCTTTGCGCCTCTATGCGCCCCGCGCCTCAGTGCGCCTCAAGCGCGCCTTTTAAAACCAAGATCTTTACCATAATGCTATTTACATTTTGCGCATGTATCCACATTCTACAAGGAAACTTCTGCATAATGGCTGTGTTTTATCGGAAACGATTCACTATTCTTTTCATTTATTTGTTAATTGCTTATGCCTAACAAATATCTTTTTGTTAATGAAGCTGATTTGAAAAGGGTGATTGCGGAATCAATCGGTTTAGAGCCTGCGGTGCACAACTTATTATTTAGAGGGAAGGAAAATGATGACCATGAATGCTTGGATATGGTAGGAGTGAAGGACAACGCAAAGGTGATAGTAATGGAGAATTCACATTGCAAGAATGAGGATCTTGAAAAGGTTGAAGAAGTGAAGGAAAACGTCGAGGAAATTTCAAGAGGAATGTGATAAGAACCGAAGGTAACCTGTGTTCGAGAACAGGAGATCTCCCAATAAGCCGAAGACTTAATTCTTTTATTATTTGATAATCCCCTATAAAACAAATGGTGCACCACATTTATAGTGACCTGCTATAAACAAAATCAGACTCCCAACGAAAACAAACTCCTAGAAACAAGGAAAATATTTCTAATACTTATCTAATAAATTTAAATACTGATAGAAAACTATTTTAAATAAATATTGATGATAAGCTTCGCTTGTGCTTATCCTTGTCATCCACGCCTCCTTTGATAAACTTGACCATAGCGTCTATCATTACTCCCCGCCCAAACACGCACCTTGTCCTCAAGGTGGAAATCAGGAAACTGTAGGCTAATAACCAACGAATTAAAACTTCCTGTCCAGCTGTAAACTAGGGTCGCCTGTGATGGTGACTTGTCTATCACCATCCCAAAAAATCATACGTAAATCTTTCCAATCGCCGAGTGTATGCAGCCATTTGACGCCTAGAATCATATCCGTGCTTCCCAACTGTAAAAGATAAAAGTCATCTACCACTTGAAGCCCAGGTAAGGTAATCACGATCCCTTTACAAATCCCTGGACTTTGGTCCACCATACCGTTACCCAAACGAACTTTTACCGAACCTGTTCTGGACATTGTTAATCCCAATAGTGCCACCATCCGTTCAGAAATAAAATTGTGTGTTGCCCCACTATCGATGAGGACCAATACTTGTGTACCCCCCACCTCCCCTTTTATCTTCATGATTTGCGGAGGCGTAAGCCCGCTAACCGAGTTCAACGATACTTCTACCATGTCAAGGTGGGCATGGTCTAGTATCTCTTCCTCTTCCCTGGCGCTTCCTTCCTCATCTATTACCAAGACTTGCAACGTTCGGCTAGGACAGCGGTGCCCTGGAGCAAATTTTCCGTCACATCGGAAACAAATCCCCTTTGCCCGTTTTTTCACCAGTTCCGCCTCGGTTAACCGTTTAAATTGCCCTTCGGTGCTTCCTGTATTAGGTTTCTTGTCGCTCCAGTTTGTTGTCGCTGTTGTAGATGGTGTGTAACTCGGTTTCGTCGGCCCACTAGACCCGACCCTAGGTGGGAATGAATTGCCCCCTGTTTTAGTGCCACCTACATCCTTGTTTTCATCCATCTTAACTGCAAGCCGCATTGCCTTTGCTAGGGTCTCTGGTTCCATAACCCGTAAGGCCGATCGAAGGTCTGGCTTTAATCCCCTAATGAACGTGCTCTCCAAAATTTTCTATGGCACATCGAGAAGTTGTCCCGCCAAGCTTTCAAATTTACTTACGTAATCACGAGCCGTCCCTTCTTGTTGAATGTTCAAGAATTGTTCATACACGCTTCCCTCTTGTGATGCTTGGAAACGATCGAGTAATTTTTGTTTGAACCGTTCCCACGAACGAAACGGGGACCGGGCCTCAATCCAGCGATACCAAGACAACGCTGCCCCTTCCATGCAAACCGAAGCTGCTTTGAGTTGATCTTTTCCTTCAATGCCCTGAATTTCAAAATACCGTTCCACCCGATAGATCCAACCATGTGCATCCTCTCCTTCGAAAATCGGCATTGTGAGTTTACGGCAGTCCCGCAAGGGGTTTCTTCCTTTTGGTTTGTTGGTGCTGTTCTTAGAACCGTCAGAATCCTCATCATCTGAGGATGACTCCTTCTCGCTTGAT
The DNA here is from genome assembly GCA_020465985.1 of Centrapalus pauciflorus. NCBI lineage: Eukaryota > Viridiplantae > Streptophyta > Magnoliopsida > Asterales > Asteraceae > Centrapalus > Centrapalus pauciflorus. The sequence goes on along the minus strand of JAANYP010000661.1, from coordinate 36,939 downwards.
TTTGTTGGCTTCTTCCCGACTGCCAGAGTTAAGTCAGAAATCGCCTTCATCATCTCCTCAAACTGCATCGAATGCTCAACGCGGGAAGCTTCTGCTTCTGCCCGGAATGTTGCCATGTCGGTCTCCAGGGTTGCGATTCTATCCGTGTTGCTTACCATCTTGTCACCAGGAGCGTACTCTCTGATACCAATTGATAAGAACCGAAGACTTAATTGAAGACTTAATTCTTTTATTATTTGATAATCCCCTATAAAACAAATGGTGCACCACATTTATAGTGACCTGCTATAAACAAAATCAGACTCCCAACGAAAACAAACTCCTAGAAACAAGGAAATATTTCTAATACTTATCTAATAAATTTAAATACTAAAACAAACTCCTAGAAACAAGGAAAATATTTCTAATACTTATCTAATAAATTTAAATACTGATAGAAAACTATTTTAAATAAATATTGATGATAAGCTTCGCTTGTGCTTATCCTTGTCATCCACGCCTCCTTTGGTAAACTTGACCATAGCGTCTATCAGAATGGAGGCTGTTGCTATAGTTAGGGAGGAGAACAATCAGTTTGCAGAACAGGTATCTCATTTTTTCCGAGTTATACTTGCCTCGTACAAACAAACCATTGTTCGTGTAAAAATGCCTTATTTAAGTTTAATTTTCACTTTGCAAGAATGGGTGGATCGGGCAATTGTTTGGAGTTTTAATTGCGAAATACTTAAGAGAGTTAGAGGTAGCAAAAAGGGCAGGTCTTGCAACTGGTCATATTTAAGGCTGGTCATGAATACCTTTTTTGTCCCACTTTTTTACAGTTTACAAATTTTTAATGCATAAATATGATTTACAAATCATATTATAAAAAATAGTAACCTATTATTTCTCAAATCAAATGATTTTGGAAGTTTGTAAACATTTCAATTGACTTTTGGTGACTTTTGAGTTTCGACATGAAGCCGTTTCCCCTCTGGCTCCTATTTTTTTCTTTTTAATTTTTAACCCGTTATCAAACCTGGATTGACCCATAAAAATTTAAATAATAACATTTGTTAAGATGACAAATTACTATTCATAACCTATTCATCCAATTTCTTTTTTATTTTTGTTTTTAAGATTTTGTGTTTTTCCTATGTAACTTATTTATTAATATGTTTTAATTTAATAAAATATAATTCTATATGATATCTTATTTAATACTAATTTAATTTAATATCTAAATATTACAGTTTATATTTAACACAAACTCCAATTCAAAGTCATTTTTAAATAGTCATTTTATTTAATCGATTTTTAAGTATACTTAATATTAACTATTATTGCTTTGAAATTTTTTTCTTAGTTTTTTATGTTTTGATTTCTTTCTATTTTTAAATCTTTTTTAAAAATAAATAAAATTGCATATAATTTTCAATACACGTGAAGTATAGTGAAATTATTTATTTTTAAATATGAATTATCATATTTTTTTTCTTATATAAAGAAATATATAATTGTTATTATCATAAAACGTATTGTATGTTATCAAACTTTTTTTGGACAGAAAAACACACGCACCTCTAATCTTACTTCCAGATTAAACCTTTACATATGAAATATTGTTATTTTGTTTAATCCAATTTTAAGTTTACTTAATACTAACTATTATTGCTTTGAAAATTTTTTATGTTTTGATTTCTTTCTTTTTAAAAAATAAATTATATTGCATATAATTTTCAATACACGTAAAGATTAGTGATATTATTTCTTTTTAAATATGAATAATTGTACACACACACACACACACACACACATATATATATATATATATATATATATATATATATATATATATATATATATATATATATATATATATGTATGTATGTATGTATGTATCAAATTACTAGATATTATTTTTTTTGCGTTATTATCATTATAAGCTCTAGCAAAATGAATATTAGATTTTTTTTTAAAAATAGCAATTGACCCTTTTAAATAATATTAACATTAAATGATATGTGATTATAGATCTTATTAGTTTTGACTGAGAATAATATTTTAAATTTATTACTTTTTAGGGATAATTGCTCAAAAAACCATCAACTTGTCAGCTTTCCCAAACTATTTTCTGTTGCATAGAAAACCCCGAACTAACTAAAAATCAGTTTATCAAGGTTTTATCAATTGGTAACCCGTTGAAACTGGTTATTAATCCTACATGGACCGGTAAATAACCTAAGTGGAATAAATTTTAATTGTTGAAACCGGTTGCCAAATATTATACATCATTTAAACCCACGTTGATACTTTTTAATTGTAATTTTAAAACGGGATTACATCATCAATGGGTGTTTAAATAATGTGTAATACTTAGCAACCGGTTTCAACAATTAAAATTTATTCCACGTAGGTTATTTACCGGTCCACGTACGTAAGATTAATAACCGGTTATCCACCGATAAAACCTTGATTTACTGATTTTTAGTTAGTTCGGAGTTTTTTATGCAACAAAAAATAGTTTGGGGTTTTAATCACAAAAAGCTGACAAGTTCGGGGTTTTGAGCAATTATCCCTACTTTTTATATTTCAGCTTTATTAATATTTGTTAAGGATAAATATACCCGCCGCAAAGTGCGAGGTGTTTTACTCGTTTTCATATAATTAGGTGAAATTGCCACTTGTATTCATACTTGACTTGTATTCTTCTCTTTTTTACAATAGTGATGGTTTGTTTGTAACAAAAACCAAGGACCATGGTTCAAAGATCTATATATATATATATATATATATATATATATATATATATATATATATATATATATATATATATATATATATATATATATATATATATATATATATATATATATATATATATATATATATAGAATCAGGTTCATCAGCGTACCTATGAGATTCCAGCGTACCCAGCGTACCCTAATGTGAATGATCATTCACATATATTTTTTTTGAATAAACATGTATAAGACAACATTATAAGACTTTTTTTCAAAAGGAGCAACATCATAAATCTTGTGAATGATAAAAAAAGATCATGTGAATGGTCATTCACACCATTCACATTGTGTGAAATGACCATTCACATGGATGACCATTCACATAAATATGCATTGAGCATTCACATAAGTTTTAAGGACACAGAAAGTGTGAATGTATGTGAAATTCATATATCATGTGTATAACATTAATTTAAACATGGTTATGAGAAAAAAAATTTAAAAAAAGTTTTTTAAGGTTGGTACCTTCGGGTGCACTTGATTTCGAGAGGTACTTTTTTGAACCTGACTCTATATATATATATATATATATATATATATATATATATATATAGAATTGGGTTCAAATGAGTACCACTAGGTTTGCGGAGTACCGGAGGTACCTCGCTTAAAACCATTTTTTTTGAAAATTTTTTTCATAATCATGTTTAAATTAATAATATAAGACTACTTGCAAAAAATCACACCCAAACACACACTATAACTATGTGAAACGTGCAAGTTCACATGAACTGCACTGTTGTGAATGTATGTTCACAGCTAAGCATGTTCACATGAATTTTTTCACGTTCACATGACTTTTAAGAGACTAGAAAGTGTGAATGTGTGTAATTCTTTTACGAATAGGCTTATATTATTTGTATCTAAATTAATATGAAAAAAAAAATTAAAAAAAAAACTTTTTTTCGGAGCATGTTCACATCTAAAACCCGTGTGTTCACAGGTACTCACGGTACTCTGCATTTTTTAGGTACTCACACGAACCATATTCTATATATATATATATATATATATATATATATATATATATATATATATATATATATATATATATATATACAGGGTCGGGATCAATGGGGTACCATGTTAGACTGGAGAACCGGAGTCCATCAATGTTTGGTTATAAGTTTAAAAGGGTAATAGTCAATTAGGTCTATCTTAAATAATAATCTATAATTTTTAATAAAAGAAAACCTATTTGCCGAGTGTCACTCCTTCATCTCTCAAAATTTTTGATTTCCCTCCTTTTTTCCATAATTAGATCTATAATTTTTACTAATTCATTATTAAGAAAATATGAAATCTAATTCAAATATCTTCATATTTAATGCATACAATTAAAGAAGGAAATATTTTAAATAATCTAATACTAGTCTAAATATATTTTTAAGACAAAAAAGTTAATATTTTGATGTTTAATTTTTAATCAAAACATATAATTATTTTATTTTACAAATATTATATTTTCTTGGTGTAAAAAAATCAAATGTAATCCATGATTATAATTTGAGGATTCATGTTTATTTATTTATAATAATATCCAACAACCATTAAGAAATAAAAATTTGTAAGTGTACATTAATTATTTTGATTAAAGGTTAGTGTTTTTGTTACTTTTTTAAAAATGGATTTAGCTTACATATTTTGGGTTTTCTTATTTAGAAAAAAAGTAATTGAACTTATTGTATCAATAATTAGATAAAACTAGATTCTTTTGAATTTTATGTAAATCGAGCACACAATTTTTTATTTTTCTATAAAACTGAACTAATCTCACATGAGTATAAAAAAATAAAATTAGGTTTGAGTTAAAAGTTTATGGATAATATTTTTCTTGACATCTTACATAGATAGCATACCAAATGTTATAGTTGAAAAACATTATAAATGTTTAAGTAGAATTGAATTTTTGATAAACGAAATATATGTTTATATCATATGCATATAATAATTGTGTATTTGTTTATAAGCTTATATTCTAACGCTACGTGTCGCATCCTCGATTGATAAAAATTCATTTTCTCGCCTAATTTTTCATATACAGTTCTTCTTAATTAGTTATCTATTTTTTTTAAAAAAAAAATTGAAGTTAAAATATTTAAGTACAGCCTAATTTAACTCCTATAAATAATAAGTAATGTTTTTATTGATTTAAATAACTTTCAGTATTGACTCCTAATGTTAGCTAATTATGCATTATTTTATATGTTTAAAAAGAAAAATAATGCAATATTTTATAATTTATTTTAAACACCTTTAAATTTTATTATGTGTAAAAGTTAAATTTTTATTTATACATAAAACCTAAAAATAGAAAGTTTTAAAAAGATGAGACACGATAAATACTATGCATACATATTTAAAAATATAAAAATTTTAGTCATCATTAATAACAAATGATCATAGTATAATACTATTTTCGTATTTTTTAAGAAAAAAATTAACATCTTTGTATGTAATTGACGTTTTGTGTAAATTTTGATAAATTGTTTATAAAATATCCACGTAATATGTGGGTTAATAACTAGTGACAACTAATAAATTAATAAATCCCTTAATTATAGGGATTTACTTCCATAACATATCTATAATAAATTTCAAAATGGGTTTTACTGAACATGTTGAATGAGATTCGACAATGGGTTTTAGTGAACATGTTCAATCGGATTCGACAATGGGTTTTAGTGAACATGTTTAATTAGATTTCACAATGGGTTTTAGTGAACTTGTTCAACCGGATGTGTCAAATAAAGGTATTTATTATTTTCTTCAAACCGTTCGTGAAGGTTCAATTTCATTTACACGTTATTGAACATGTGCAATCGGGGTTTATTGTGTTTTTAGTCGTTGTTAACCGTTTTGGTGATAAACTAATATTGACAGTATTGAACATGTTCAGTCGTGGTTTATGGAGTGTCATCATTGCACATGTTCAGTATGGGTGTAAGGAATGATATTAACTAAAATTGAGATTTTCATGGGATACATAGAATCTTTAATTCAAATTTAAACTTTTTAATACCATTTTTACCCCCAACCAGTGTTGTTAATAGCAATCATACGACCGCTATAGCGTTTAGTGTAGCGAAGCGGTATAGCACCGCTATTGAATGTTTAGCGGTCCGCTATTGAATTTTTTTTAAATATATACTGTATATAACTATATAGATACATAAAAGACCTATTTACAAGAATTAGATGGTTTATGATTGGCTTTTAATAGTTTTTAGACTTTATTTGAAGTTAAAATGTTAAATACATTAAACAGTTTAACGTAACATATGTATTTTGGCTTTAATACTACCGCTAAACATGAAATAGCAGGCGCTATCGCTTTTCGCTATCATCCGCTATTCGCTATCAACAACTATGCCCCAAACATTAATTAATGTCAGAAAGAATTCTAAACAAAATTGATATTATATTTTAATGATAAATGATTGGCTATCAATGGTTCCCCGGTACCCCAGTCTAACATGGTACCCTATTGATCTTGAATCTCTCTCTCTCTCCCTCTCTCTCTCTCTCTCTATATATATATATATATAAAATCAGGTTCATTAGTGTACCCATGAGATTCCAACGTACCCGGTTGTGAATGATCATTCACACACATATTTTTTTGCATAGACATGTATAATACAACATTATAAGACTTTTTAAGGAGCAACATCAAAATTCAAAAAATAAATCTTGTGAATGGTAAAAAAGATCATATGAATGGTGTGAATGATCATTCACATGGATGACCATGAAAGTGTGAATGTATGTGAAATTCATATATCATGTGTATAAGTTAAATTTAAACATGGTTATGAAAAAAATTTAAAAAAAAGTTGTGTAAGGGTGGTACCTTCGGGAGTTCGGGTGCACTTGATTGCGAGAGGGACTTTTTCGAACCTACTCTCTCACTCTATATATATATAGATACACACGCAGACACACACATACATGTGTGTATATACATATACATACACACACATGTATATATCTACACACACAAATGTGTGTGTGTGTGTCTCTATATATATGTATGTATGTATTACATGGTTTGAATGACACCACATAATATCTCTGTATCCTGAATCTTATTTCATTTTCCAAGTCTTCAAGAGACTGATTGGGTTTGGATATTGTAGGTGGCTAGCTTAGAGACTGTAGTTTGTTCTGGGACTAAGGTTTCAGATAAAGATTTTCTTTTTTTAACCGAGATGCTCATGAGGCAAATACTGAAGTTGGATGGAATTGATGCTCAAGGAGAAGGGAGAATACAAAGAAGGTTGGAGGTTAGTAGCTAATGTTATCGATTTCTCAACCTTTCTTTATCATTATTTTCAGTTTTCTCAATTGTTTTTAGTATGCACTGCTAAATAAACCACATATACACCATGATATACTATTGAGTGAACAAGTTTTAGGCTCTGTACGTACCTTATGTCACGACTAAGTGACTGTATACGAAAACTTTATTTCGTATGTTTTATGGAGTTAGTTTTTGTCCACACCATGCAATAAATAGTTTCAATAGTGGATGGCTGTCTATAATTTATTGAGCTTTTGCCACATTATTTTTTCTTTTTGTCCGTCTAAGATAAGTACAACGTTACCTTGACTTGACACAATTTAATAAGAATCTTAGGCCAACAGTCATATACATAAAAATTCCGTTGATAAAACCTAATTGGAAATAACATTTGTACCACAATCAATCACATAAGTTTTTGTATTGGTTGCTAACAGACAAATCCGTACATTTGGAATTGAAATCTACACATGTTTTATTTATAATCCAAAATAGAAAATGTAGCATTTTCTTGGGACAGACGAACCAACAACTTAAACAAATCGAAAAGTAGATGACTATGTTGCATGACATCGGCAGACAACATAACCTATCATCTTGAAGTGATTTTATTTGTTTTAATGGATGCGTTATCAAAAAACATAGGAAGTCACTGCCATATATGTGTGTGTGGGCGTGCTCGTGCTCGTGCTTGGGCGTGTGCACAGATAAATATAGACATGCACGCACACATAGCTAGCCAACATTTTGGAGGTGGGCTTGATGGCATCATCATGATTTATATGTATGCTTGTTTGTGCATAAAAAAGGATAGCATTAAATGATGACATAAGGTATGTAATCACATGTTGTCAGTCCATACAAAATAATTGCACACAATTCTAACTAGGTAGATATGGTAAGAATGCCAACAACTTCGGAATTAGGGTCCAGGTGGATAGATGTGTAATGGTTTTGAGGTCTATCATTTAGTTTAATCAACTAGGGTTTATTATGAAATAAACCAACATGTTTTCACGTTTTTTGCGTTTTCGTCACTCCATGTTATTTTTTTTTCATAAAAGTCCTCAAGTTATTTTTTTTCTTTTTAGTTTAGTGAAAAATGAATATTAGACCCCAGTTTTTCAGTCTCTAAAAACCCAATTTATTAATTACAACCAGGGTCTAATAGTCAAATTTCACAAAACTAAAAAAAATTAACATTGAGGGACGAATTCGCAAAAACCGTCAAAACATGTTGGTTTTTTTCGTAATAAACCCAATTAACTATGTAATCGTTCTGAGGTCTACCTAGACATAGTCATTGCAATCACATTTATCAAAACCGTACTTTGGGCACATTTTTGCATCAATAGCCAACCTTAACTTCTAAACTAATGAGGTCAACATTGGAAGTAACTTGGCTACGACATTTCTTGCAATCAAGTCATCATAAAAGAGAAGCTGACAAACATATTCAACACACACAAAATGATTGTTATTAGAAAGTCAGATTAGATTGAATCATAAAACTTAACTGACGATATTATCGGGGAAAATTTGATGAATGAAGCAGTTCATCATTAATAAAAGCTTCATCTTGATTAGAGACGTCGTTGCCGTGATTCTGGAACGAATGGTGACAGCAATAGAATGGAAGGGAAAAGCAAAATTCTAGGCCTAGCAGTCACCCCATGGTAGAGTTTCTACATGTTTCCTTCTCGAGGATGAACTTCAGATGAGTGATTAGAAGCCTCCTAAGAATCCTTTTTTATGGTTTAGAAGTAGGGTTTTGACGCCCAATAGGCATTGGGGTTTCTATTGTGCTTTTCTTGCAGCCGAAACGAGGAAATGACGAGTTATGCACCTGGGGCATAGGCGCTGAAACATGTTTTTTTTTCCTCCCTGGCGGCCATGCTGGTGCTGTGGGTCTGTTTCAACTTCGATTTCACCTATGCCTTCATATCATAAAACCCCATCAAAGGAAAGCTATTTCATAACAAAATGTAGAGTTTACAAAGTTACTTATATCATGAAGACAATCACTCAAATTGGAGGTCATCATGCATGTCTCTTTGGCCAGTTTTATAGCCCTTCCTCCCTGAAGTATGCATTTAGTACGGTTCAATAATGTATTTTAGATTCCTCTATACCGAAGGGTATTACAGACATTTGAATTATAATCAAACACTTCTATCGAATTGCATCTAATTAATTGTAAATTTCATTGACCGGAATAATTTTAAGCTGTAATTTGAGCATTTTTTTGTATTTCTTTTTGCACCAGGTGCGTCGTGTGCAGGGCCTCGTAGAGACGTTAGATAAGCTTAAGGCAAAGAACTCCAATCTAAGGACCGATGTCCCAGAAACAGCTTCTGGTGAACCTTCAGTGCCATCTTCTACAACGGTGTCTCAAGAATGGGAAGTATTCGAATAGTTTCAATCTTATGCTCATACTCATTAAGATTACAAAAACCAGGTATTCGTTAAACTTGCTTTTAACGATATTTTTGCGGTGTATTTTGCAACTGTAAAGAACTTTTAACTAAACGTTTGGCAAGCCGTTAGTAATGAATGTACTATATAATGTTTATGTTATGTTGTCATTAGGGTAAATTGCCGATAAAGGCAACATAAAAATCAAATTTTGACGATAAAGGTAACATAAATTTTAATAGGTCAAGAAAAGTAACATAAAACTCAGTTTTGACGATAAAGGGTATCAATGACCGATTAATAAGGTAAAAAATTAATTTTATGTTCTATTTTTTGACATAAAAATATTTCATTATCTTTCTTCAACCTAAAAAATGATTCATAAATTCTATGTTACCTATCTTGACCAAAATTTCAGGATGTCTTTATTGTCAAATTTTGTATTTCATATTATGTTTCTTGGCAATTTACCCTTATATTACATTATATGTGTTCTATTTTATACGCTATCAGACGAAATATGCGTATGATTAATTGATTATGCCCCGTTTGTAGGATTTAAGGGCACATTTGGTATAATAGAACCGGGAGATGGTTGAGTATACAAGGTTTTTAATCTCGTAGTGTTGTTCTTAAATCTGTGCATTCCTCGTTCAAATGGAGACGATCAAAAACATGAAATGTTTCATTCTTGTTTTTTCATATACTATGTCTGTGTATTTTTTTATGCATCATTATCGTGTGTCAAAAAAGTTTGAAAAGCTTGACAATTCCCTTCTTTTGGTTCCGTTGTATCAGATGTGTCACTGGAATTAGAATTTTAGGTTTTGTGCATGAAAGATTGTACGAGGGTTATATAGAATGGATCTAAAGGTGTGTTTGGTTAACAGATTTTTTTCTTGGGAATTTGTATTCTTTCAAAGGATTTTCGTTATGCAACATTTTCACTTATGAGGATTTTGTCAAATAATCTGCATTATTTGAAGAATGTAAGGTAACTAAGATTTAAATTCTAAGGTGGACGCTAAGTTTTTAAATAACAAAGTAAAATGAGAGAATATATATGTATATATGTGTGTGTGTGTGTGAGTGTGTGTAAAATGAGGATCATTTAACCATCATTCAATAAAAAGTATCGTGAGCATCAATAAAAATTTAACAAAATTAGCATCAAATAATACCTTTGATTTTACAAATAAGTTATTTACATAGTTTGAACATGATCAATCTAATAAATCTTGTGTATATTAAAGCTTATGAAGGCAATGAAGCTTGTATATATAAAAGTATGAAAATGTAATGAATCTAATGAATTTTGTGTATGTTAAAGCCTATGAATGCAATGAACCATTAAAAGTATATTTTTAATCAAAACTTGAATATATAAAAAATTGTATGTATAAAGCCTTATTTTGAATGGTGCTATGAGATCTTTGTAGAACTCAATCTTTATGGAGTCCCAAGTAACCAATCTTAGCCATTAGCTCAAAAATATCAATGGTTATTAAGAAACCACTTTTCTAACTAAAAAGATAATTCAAGAGTATTTTTTTTTTCATTATGTCTTCTCTTTTTTCTAGATTTATGTTCCAATGTCATACATTATCTTTCATTCTTTTGTGTCAGTAATAATACATGTAATACTGCATTTTTATGTGTAATATCGTATATTGTACATATGTAATTGGATCTATTAAACATGTAATAGAAATAATTACACGTGTAATAAGACTATTACACATGTAATATGAACTCTATATATATATATATATATATATATATATATATATATATATATATATATATATATATATATATATATATATATATATATATATATATATATATATATATATATTCACACGTAATAGGAACTATTATACATGCTTCGAAATTAAAAACCCAGATTTGGAACAAAGATTCATCAATGCTTCGAAATTAAAAAAATTATCTAAAAACCTTTAAAATTATACATGTTTAAATTCTACGAACATGATGAATGAAAATACATTCAAATTCTATTAAGAAAATCAAAACACAAAATATTGAATCTAAATACAAATTTGGAAACAATATTTTCACATCAACTTCTTTACATACAATATAAAACTATTACACATGTAATAAAACTATTTTACATATAATGTATAACTATATAATATATGACTATTACACATGTAATATATGACTGCTACACATGTAATAAACTGTATAATAAAAGTGTAAATATGTTTTTTTTTGTTAATCCATATTTGGAATATGAACAAATACGTTTTAAAATTAAAAAAATAATCAAAGAACCTACAAATAACTTGGAATCGACCTTCTTGATGCATGAAAATAACACGAACCGTCATCTTGAAAAAAAATCATTTTTTGAACGAACATACATCAATATTTCGTTTTCGTCTTCATCTTCGGAATAATAATCTTTAGAAACTTTTGATCAAAAAACCAAATCTTGAACTTGTTTTTTTTCTTTTTTGAACGATTTTCTATTTGGATGTTATTATAAACTTCAAACAAATTTAAAAGTTTTGAATAAATGTGAAAAAAAATACTCAAACAAGTCTGGAAAAAGAATAATAAAAAGACGAACACGAGAGAGAGAAGAGAGAGAGAATTTGTTTGTCTTGAAGTTGTAGAGAGGGAGAGAAGAAAAATAAACCTAAATACTCCATTGCTTTTTTTAATTTATTTGAAACTTTAGTCCAATTTTTTTTTTAATTACAAGATTTCCATTACATTTTTCACCCTACATTTTTTAAATCTATTAGTTGATATTAATTTCTTGGAACTATATAAGTATTGAGTTCTACTATGATCCTCAACACACACATACACACACACACACACTTTTATGTATCTAGGTACCTAAGAATCATCTTACAGCCGTTGGATCAAGTCGATCTCGTGATGCAACATATTATATGCATTTAATGAAGGGTAGTTTAGGAAAAAATTATCTACTTTAATCAATTTTAATTTTATATTAATTGAATATTGCATCAAATATTTAAATAATAAATGTTAAATAAATTTAATTACTACACTTCCAAAATTAAGAAATATAATACAAATTCAAATTAAATGAACAAAGATTTAAATGCATCGTTGTCGTTTATCCTTCGTGTTCATCATCTTCATTAATTATCTTCGTGTTCATCAACTTCATATTCAAAAAACTTAATGTAACATGTTGCAACAACATGTTTATCCAAAAACTTCAATCTAACATGATGCAACAATACCCAAAAAACTTAAACTAATGTATTGTTATGTATCATCATTGTTCATCATCCATGTTCATCGTTCATCATCCATGTTCATCATTCATCGTTCATCATCTATGCATCGTCATTGTTCATCATCCATCTATGTCATCTATGCATCATCATTGTTCATCATCCATCTATGCATCATCATTATTCATCGTTCATCATACGTCTATGCATCGTGTTCTTCATGATCATCATCGGTTGCATCTCTTGTTCATGTTCATCATCATCGTTGTTCATCGTGTTGCAACAACATGTTTATCCAAAAACTTTAATCTAACATGATGCAACAACATCCAAAACACTTAAACTAACGTGTTGTTATGCATCATCATGTTTATCCAAAAACTTCATCTAAAAACCTTAATCTAACGTGTTGCAACAACATGTTTATCCAAAAACTTTAACCTAACATGATGCAACAACATCCAAAAAACTTAAACTAACGTGTTGTTATGCATCATATTGTTCATCGTTCATCATCCATGTTCATCATTCATCGTTCATCATCTATGTATCGTCATTGTTTATCATCCATCTATGAATCATCATTGTTTATCATCGTTCATCGTTCATCATCAATCTATGCATCATCATTGTTCATCATCCATCTATACATCATCATTATTCATCGTTGATCGTGTTCTTTATGATCATCATTGGGTGCAACTCTTGTTCATGTTCATCATCATCGTTATTCATCGTTCATCTTCGTCTTCAAATTATCATCACTATGAAAATCATAAATAACATGATTAGAGAGAGAGAGAGAGAGATGAAGAGGAAAATGAGGAATGTAGTTAATATGAGATTTTAATTCTAAATTTAACTCCTAATTATCTTTTATTGATATTTAGAAATAATTTAATTACCATATCTTTAGTTTTCCCTAAATGTCCTTTGTGCACCATTGGTAGATTATCCGATACACAAAAGTTCCTCGAGGTTGTCGATGCATAAAAGTTCTCAATTGAACCTCAATATATATATATATATATATATATATATATATATATATATATATATATATATATATATATATATATATATATATATATATATATATTCAAGATCAATGGGGTACCGTAGTACCATATTAAATGGACATATTTCATACAAAATTACAATATACACATGTTCATATGTATATTATTGTTGACTAATTTACATCATTTACATGTGTATTATGATAAAATGTTATATTTCATGCAAAAAAAAATGCACATGTTCAAAAACTTATGGTAACTGAAGTTTTTATTAATAGATTTGTCTGGTATATTAGCCGGTGCTGGAGTTGGAGTTGAAGTACGAGCTGAAAAATATATATGACATAAAAATCCATATATAATTAAATTATTCTAATTAGAATCTTGATTAATTAAGATTATTATGATAATTTTATTTTTTATAAACTCAACTTACTTCTAAAAGCTATTTAAAATAGGTTATGCTTTTATTAAGCTTCTAAAAAAAATTCATCCAAACACAACTTACAGGTATAAAAAAATTAAAACTTTTAAAAACACCTATTTATGACGAAAAGTTTTGTTAAAAGCAAAGGTTTCCCGAATACGTGTTCAGATGTTTTTAGTTTTTAATTTATAACTATTTATTGAAAACTTCATTTTTATGTTTTCAAATTGCGTTTTCGTTTTCAAATAAGAGCTAGAGGGTTTTGTAGAGAGAATGCGTGTGACAGTTGGATGAAAAAAAAAAAAACTCTATTAACCTTTCTAAACATGTTTTGCTTACAAAATGTATTTTTAAGAAAACCTTTATTGCTTTCAATTTTATTAAAAACTCGAAGTGAAATTTGTAATCAACTAAACATGTCCGGCTTAATATCTCATAAGCTTTGGACGTTAAACAGGCCAATTACCTCTTTTCTCCATCTTTATTCTTTTCTTTCTCTCAACCTATGTTTTCATCTTTTTTTTTTTCCTCTTATTGGAATGCAAATAAGATTTATCTTACAGAAAACATAATATATATATATATATATATATATATATATATATATATATATATATATATATATATATATACACTAGTTTATTACCCGCGTATACGCGGATATTTTTAATATATATAAAATATAATAAATAAAAAGATAAAGATATAAATATTATTTTTTAAACAAAAGTATATAAGGTGATATTATTATTTATTAATTTTGTATATTTCTAAATATATATGAATAGTAATTATTTTCTTATATATTTTTTTTAAACTTTTATTATATTATCTTATAATTAATAAGTTAGTAGAATATTAAATTTTGTTTGATTTGATTTGATTTTAAAAGTGGATTATATTAGATTTGGATAGATTTAATTAATATGTTAGTAGAGTATTAGATTTTGTTTGATTTGATTTGATTTGAATTTAAAAGTGGATTATATTAGATTTGGATAGATTTGATTTAAATTTCTTTATTATTTTTAAAATCTATAAATGCCACGTGTCGATTCATGGTGACGACACGTGACTTCACCAGAAATGAGTATAGTTACTCTTTTAATAGTATATATATATATATATATATATATATATATATATATATATATATAGGGAGGTTCAACGGAAAACCACCATGCACCTGAAAACTTGTGAAAACCGCACTACACCACACAAATACATCAAATTTCCCGCATAATGCATCAAAATCCCGCGCGATGCATCAAATTTCCCGCGTATGCATCAAAATCCCGCGTGATGCATCACCTTATTTACGATCATGCCACCGCGTTTTTCATGAAATGCACCAAATCGGACGGTATGCGTAGGTTTCCATAGTTTTCAGGTGCATAGTGGTTTTCCATTGAACTCGCCCCTATATATATATATATATATATATATATATATATATATATATATATATATATATATATATATATATATATAGGGGTGGGTTCAATGGAAAACCACTATGCACCTGAAAACTATGGAAACCTACGCATACCGTCCGATTTGGTGCATTTTCATGAAAAACGCGGTGGCATGATCGTAAATAAGGTGATGCATCACGCGGGATTTTGATGCATCACGCGGGAAATTTGATGCATCACACGTGATTTTGATGCATCACGCGGGGAATTTGATGCAGTTGTGGTGGTGCAGTGCGGTTTTCAAAAGTTTTCAGGTGCATTGTGGTTTTCCATTGAACCTCCCTATATATATATATATATATATATATATATATATAGATGGGATCATTGCAGAACCTAAATTTAGTGTAGAACTATAGAACCAATATCGTCCATAGATTAGAATAATCTAATGGTCTTGATTAAAAGAGTTAAGTTTGGAATTAATGAAAAAAAGATTGGTAATAGTGATATTTTAATTCTTGGAGGGGTAAAAAAGGAAAAGATTGGAAATAGCAAAAAGATTGACATTAGCAAAATAAATATCTTTTTTCTTTAAATTAAAATAACATTAATATTATTAATTTTTAAATCAAAAAAATTATACCATAAAAACGAGAATTTTATACTCTTTAAAACGAGACCGGTCATGATATATTTTTTCGAAAAAATTTTACGTGTTTATTTTTCGTAAAAAAAAAAATTACCCAGACCACGATGCAATATATCATGGTGAGATAATGAGATCATTCGATATCGAATGAACACTTTGATATCGTATATTTAACGTCAATGCAACACTGCATATACGCTCATTATTAACAGAGCTAAAATAATAGTCACAATTAGTAATCAAAGTTGGTGGATTTAACGAGAACGGTTATGATATATATTTTTTATTTTTCGTAAAAAAAATTTTACCCAAACCACGATGCAATATATCATGGTGAGATCATGAGATCATGAGATATCGAATGAACACTTTGATATCGTATATTTAACGTCAATGCAACATTACATATACGTTCATTACTAACAGAGCCAAAATAATAGTCACAATTAGTAGTCAAAGTTGGTGGATTTAACGAGAACGGTTACGATATATATTTTTTTATTTTTCATAAAAAAAAATTTTACCCAGACCACGATGCAATATATCATGGTGAGATCATGAGATCATTCGATATCTAATGAACACTTTGATACCGTATATTTAACGTCGATGCAACACTACATATACGTTCATTATTAACAGAGATAAATAATAGTCAAAATTAGTAGTCAAAGTTGGTGGATTTAACGAAAACGGTCATGAATATATTTTTTTGAAAAAAAATTTACGTGTTTATTTTTTGTAAATTTTTTTTACCCATACCACCATTCGATGTCGAATGAACACTTTGATATCGTATATTTAACGTCGATGCAACACTGCATGTCCATTATATATTAAAAGAGTAAAAAAAAAGTCAAAGTGGACAGTCAAACTTGGTAGGCTGCTATTAATTCAATGTTAATTGTATAATTACCATCTTATCCCTAGTGTTATATTATAATCTAGTGGTTTAGATTGGTTCTATGGTTCTGCACTAAATTAAGGTTCTGCAATGATCCCAACCTATATATATATATATATATATATATATATATATATATATATATATATATATATATATATATATATATATATATATATATATATATATAGTGGGGTTTAATGGAGAACCTCCATGCATCAAAGAACCTTGAAGAACCACAATGCACAACCACAAATGCATCACAATTCCCACGTGATGCATCATTACTTCCACGTGATGCATCACGATTCCCGCGTGATGCATCGACTTTCAAGTGATGTATTACGATTTTCTAGCGATGCATTGTGGTTCTTCTAGATTCTTCGATGCATAGAGGTTCTCCATTGAATCCACTCACACACACACACACACACACACACACACACACACACACACACACACACACACACACACACACACACACATATATATATGGTTCGAGAGAATTATATATATATAATTCTTATATATATATATATAAGAATTATGCAATCCTTATTTAATTATTACACTTCCAAAATTAATAAAAATAATACAAATTCAGATAAAAATGATAAAGATTCTGATGCATCGTTGTTGTTCAATTTTTGTGTTCATCATATTCATCCATTATCTTCGTGTTCTTCATCTTCGAATTTAACGTGATTTATCGTTCATCCAAAACCTTAATTTAACGTGATGCATCAACGTGTTCATCCAAAAACCTTAATTTAACGTGATGCAATTTTATATGTGTGTGTATTGTTTTGATACTTATAATGTGTTACTATTTAATGTAACGTATTTTACGTCATTCCATTATAATATCCTTTCTAATTTTTTCTTATCATTAATGTATTTCACTTGCTCATTATTTTATGGCATCCATATTTTATGATATCAATTAACATACTTAACATTTAATGTAACCATTACATAAACTTAAAAGAAAAAAAAATAAAGTATGTTACATTAAAAAAAGTATGTTGTATTTATTTGTTAATTACCAAAAACATAAATATATAAGCTGCACATCTACTTTTCAACATCTGTGAGCTTCTAAAAGTTGAACTTTTTTTAGTAAATTGCACGAGATACATAAATCTCCCAGCTGTTCTAAACTCATCTATTTCAACCACATATATAAAAAAACACTCATCTTTCAGCCAAAATTTATCAACATAACCATGGCTAACCAACCTAAAGATCCCCGAAAATTTAACCTCGATGCACCGTTATTATCGACTAGGCGACCCAATGGACCAACGAACCATGTGAACTCACGATGTGCTTCGTGGGATTTACGTAACAGGGTCCCGTTTTCTTGGGAACTAAGTGCTGGTAAACCAAAGGATGTTGGAACTCAAGCCGACGACGAGTTTCGTGTCCCGCCTCCAAGACCGCCACCAGGAAGGAAGCTTTTGGAAAACGAATACGGCGGTGATGATGACTTTTCGGATGCCGTCGACACGTTTTCGTTGTCGGCAGCGATTGACATGGTGGAGTCAGCCGAGATGGCGAAACGGAGTAGTGATATATTGGCTGGTTTGAGTTTGGAAGGTAGTGGGAATCAGTCTCCGAGTTTTATTATTCAGAGGTTTCTTTCTGATGCTAATGCTCTTGCGATATCGTCCGGGTTACCAATCCCGAAAAACATTAGTAATCAACTGGAAAAGTGTAAGCCACAAATGATCGATAATTCGCCTAAAGGGTGTGGGTTGGGGTTTGATACTTTATTCCCTTGGCGTACGAAGCACAAACCGCCTTGTGGTGTTAAAAGTCCGGTTAGAGTGACGGCTGCTAGCGTTAAATCTCAATGGGGGTTGAAGCCGAGGCCAAAGCTGTAACATCCTCGGATGTATTTTACTGTATTTTGGTTAATTAAGTGGAAAATATATGTTTAAGTTAAAATTAAGCAATTATTATGTATTTGGGTTATTTAGAAGTTTGTTGCTATTTTTAAGAAAATTGAACTCAGAATCATTGTTATGGAATATTAAGGAATTAAAAAGTTATTTATGAAAATTCTAAGATTAAATCAGTATTTTATGGAACCGGTTAGTTCGAGTGGTGAAATGTGCAAAAATGACGAAAGTTGTATATAAAGGGCAATAGGCTTCATTTTTCTATTTTACACTATCTCACTACTTTATCTCTCTAGAAGTTCTCTCTACATCTCTCTAAGTTATCTCACAAACCGACCGTCAGATTTTTGAGAATTATACGTCAACGGAAAGGTATCGAGGAGTACAACAACAATCTACAATCGGATTTCTGATTTCATACGAATTAAGGTAAGAATCGATCCTTTTAAGTTTATAGTTTCGGTTTTGAAGTAAATTAGAATTCGAATCTGTCATTTTATGTAAATTGGAGCTTGTTTTGCTTGAAATACTGCAAGATTATGATAGTATATGCATAATAGAATCGAATCTAGGTATCATACATGATATATGCATGATTTTTGACTTAGAAATGAAGGATTTAAGCTGAAATGATGAACAGACTCGAATATGTCAAGAACAGAGTCGAAATGCAAGAACAAACTCGAGTTTTGTACTAGATTCGAGTGTGTTTTCGAGTGTAACATTAGATTCGAAGGGGGGGGGGGTTCGAATCTACCCCTAGATTCGAATGGAGGGTTCGAATCTATGCCCAGAATCGAATGGGGGTTGAAACTAATGCATGAGGTTCGAATCTATCACCTAAACTCGAATGGAAGTTGAATTTGTGGTATGGGGTTCGAATCTAACCCTAGATTCGAAGGTGAGTTCGAATCTGACCCTAAGGGTTCGAATCTGATGCATATGATTCGAATCTGATGCATGGTTTCGAATCTAACCCATTAAATTCGAGTTTAATGCCTAAAATTGAGAAATATACTCTCTAAACTTGTATATTTTGAATGAAACTTATAAACAACACATAGAATGGCAAGAGTTATTCAAAGGACAATGTATGAACATGAAATGGGTTCAAACTTTAGTTATAGTTCGAATTTAGACATGTACCCGAAATGGGGGAAAATATCGCCAAACTTACGAAACTTGATTTTATGGATTTAAACGGTTAATGATATGAGGAATTGTTGTAATTGATATAACAGGTCCCTTGTGGTGTTGTTTAACCCACAGTGGGGTACTTGGTGGATCCGGTTGAAAGCCCGAAGAGAAATAATATCGGTTAAAAGATAAATTACGCACCCACTGTGAGTACAGTAGATTTCGCATGTTTATATTTGTTTTATGTAAGCTTTGCCTGCTGAGACTTGTTGTTTCATTGATTGTTTGGAATTCTACTAACTTGCGTAGATTTAGATGCACATTCTTACTTGTTGCATGTCCTTTCGGTTGTTGTGCATCTAGTGATGGACCGGTGGGTCGCATCGATTTCTCTGATGTTACTGTGCTATATGACCTGGAGCTGATCCCTCCTAGGCCCGGTAGGCAGTATGTCATCCCCGATCGTACGTTTGTCTCAGATGGTATGTTTAAATGCCGAGCTTTGAGCTCGAAGGGGCTGCGGCTCTGGTCCGTACTTTGTGTACGAAGAGGATATCCGATGTTGGTCATCTGTGTTATCCTTGGGCTTCAAAAAAATTTATAAAATGCATAATCTCTGTATTCACTAAGCATCCGCTTATTCCCCAGTTGTTGATTTTTATTTTACAGGAAAAGGGAAGTCTACTGCTGGACCTTCTAGTTAGGTCGTTTGGAAGATTTGGGAGACTCGGCACTATTTGATCGGTAATTGTGACTTGGACAATGTTGTAATATATTCTGGATGATTGTAATAAATGTATGGGTGTGTAGACTTAGACTTGGTACCTTATAGCACCGTAGGGTGTTTAACACTTGTTGCACTATTTCATTTATGTTTTAATGCTTCCGCACTTAATTTAGGTTATCAGATCATTATGTTATTGCATGTTGATGATTAATCCTGGGTGTATTGTAATTGGTGGTTGTTGTGGCAAGGGTGTCACACGAGATGGTATCAGAGCAGTTGTTTGAGATTCAAGAGTCCGTGAGGTCTTGATCTCAAACATTAGGTAATGATACGTAGTGGTCTAAGTAATGATCTGAACTAAGATAGGTTATGATCTAGTAATTATAAGTGATTGACTATCATACGGGACAAATAAGTGGTGTCTTTAAACTAATGACATGTTACTAAACAAGTTATATGTTTATATTTTCAGAACATGTCTGGAGGAATGACACCTGAGGAAGCCAGAGAGATGATGCTAGCCATGATGGCCGAGCAGAATAAAATGATACAAGATCAGTTTCGGGCTCGAGATGAGGCCGATGCTAAGAGAAGAGAGGATAAGAGAAAGAACAAGGAGAAGGAAGGGAGTAACAACGAGGAACGAGATGACAACATTGGGTCATCTAACAAGCCCAAGGGTTGTCGTTTCAAGGACTTCAAAGGAAATGGGGCCGTGGAGTTTAATGGATTAGGAGATGCTGTTGCCGCACTGGAATGGATAACAGGAACTGAGCGAACATTCCGAATCAGCGACTGTGCTGAGAAGGACATGGTTCGTTATGCAACTGCTATGTTCACGAATGATGCACTCATGTGGTGGAATGCCATGGTGAACGCCTTGACATTGGAGAAGATTTCTGTTATGACTTGGGCTGAGTTCAAGGACCTGTTCACTCAGCAGTACAGTCCGGTTGATGAGCGCCGGAGGTTGGAAGCAAAGTTTATGGCGCTGGTACAGGGGACTAAGACGGTGTCCCAATATGCTGTAGAATTCACGAGGCTGAGTTTGTTTGCGCCTCATCAGGTGGATACTGAGGAAAGGAAAGTGACCAGGTTCGAGGCTGGTCTTGACATTGAGATTAGGAGGGTTATGAGCAACGTCCGCTACCCTACATTTGCTGGCTTACTTGAGGCTGCCAGAAATGTAGAACAGATTTTGATTATGTCGGGCTACTCGATCGGGTCTGCTGCTGCTTCCACCAATCCAACACAGCCGTCACCGCCGAAGCGCCAAAGGGAGGGAGGATACTCGGGATCTTCCCGGTCTTCACAATACTCATCACAGCAGTCTTTTCGCCGACCATCTGGTTCTTCTGATCGTGGTCGTGCTCGTGCATACTCTATCAACACCGAGCCACAATACTGCAATAAATGTCATCTGGAGCACTTTGGCAAATGCACTAACGGACGTGTTTGTTTTTGCTGTGGGGAGCTGGGCCATTTTCAGAATGACTGCCCAAGGAAGGGTGATGCTTGCTATAAGTGTGGGGTGTGGGGTCACTATAGCAGGAATTGTAGAAAGAATGCTCCAACGGCTGCTGTCCCATCATCAACACGATCGTCTGGAGGTTCGAGTGGTGGTTCAGTTAACCGCCGGGGTCAGTCACAGAGGGCACCTGCTCGTGCTTTTCAGATAACTGCAGAGGAGGCAAGGGAAAATCCGGAAGTCGTCACGGGTACGTTCATAATTAATTCTATGCCAGCACGAGTTTTATTTGATTCGGGTGCCAATAGGTCGTTTGTTTCTACTGTGTTTGCACAAAGACTTGCCATGCCACTGTCTAAGTTGTCTGCTATACTTGATATTGAATCTGCTAGCAATACTTTAGTTAAGGTAGATCATGTATACCGAAATTACACGTTAGTAATTGAAGATGTAGTCTTCAATTTAGATCTGATTCCGATAGAGTTCAGCGAGTTTGATGTGATAGTCGGAATGGACTGGTTGATCGAGAATGAAGCCCATATAGTGTGTAAGAGCCGAATGATAAAGATAACTACCCCGGAGGGGCATGAGATATGTATATACGGGGATAGGAGAAGTGGGGATCTGTGCCTATTGACTATTGCAAAAGCCCGAAAGCTTGTTGCAAAGGGATGTGATGCCTACTTAGCATATGCGATTGATGCTAAGGCAGAGAAGAGAACGTTGGCCGATGTGCCGGTTGTTTCACAATTCCCGGATGTGTTTCCGGAAGACTTGTCTGGCGTGCCGCCTGAAAGACAAGTAGAATTTAGGATTGACTTGATCCCTGGAGCTGCACCGGTAGCTCGTTCTCCTTATCGTCTTGCCCCAACCGAGATGAAAGAAATGATGACACAACTTCAGGAGTTGTTGGACAAGGGCTTCATTCGGCCGAGTTCATCGCCATGGGGAGCTCCAGTATTGTTTGTAAAGAAGAAAGATGGCACGATGAGGATGTGCATAGATTACCGGGAGCTGAATAAGTTGACTATTAAAAACAAGTATCCTCTGCCGAGGATAGACGATTTGTTTGATCAGTTACATGGGGCTAGTGTATTTTCTAAGATTGATCTGAGATCGGGATATCATCAGCTAAAAGTAAGAGAAGAAGATGTACCGAAGACAGCATTCAGGACTCGGTATGGCCATTACGAGTTTCTGGTAATGCCTTTTGGATTAACTAACGCCCCGGCAGTGTTTATGGATTTAATGAATAGGGTTTGCAGACCGATGTTGGATAAATCGGTAATTGTGTTTATCGATGATATTCTAGTATATTCTAAGTCTAAAGCAGAACATGCTGAACATCTGAGAGAACTGTTGGAGTTGTTAAGAAAAGAAAGGTTGTACGCCAAATTTTCGAAGTGCGAGTTTTGGCTGCAACAGATACAGTTTCTAGGACATGTGATTTCGGGGGCTGGGATTTCGGTAGATCCGGCTAAAGTTGAAGCGATAAAGAATTGGGAGCCACCTCAAACAGCTACCGAAGTTAGAAGTTTTTTGGGGTTGGCAGGATATTATCGGAGGTTCATAAAGGATTTTTCTAAGATTGCAGTTCCTCTGACTGCATTAACAAAGAAGAATGCACCTTTTGTCTGGGAAGCAGTGCAGCAAGAAGCGTTTGATATTTTGAAGAAGACGTTAAGTGAGGCACCGATACTTGCCTTACCTGAGGGCAATGATGACTGTGTGGTGTATACCGATGCTTCGAGGTTAGGGTTAGGCGCTGTATTGATGCAGCGTGGGAAGGTT
>JAANYP010000661.1:0-12727 GCA_020465985.1 Centrapalus pauciflorus | reverse complement strand
CCCCATCAGTGATATACAAATCTCTATCATGATGTCCAAAATACGGTTGGGGTTTACTTAATCAAGACATCGTGACCAGAGCATTCGTAGTGCTCAATAAATTTGCCTGAGAAGCCAATTTCAGTACATCCCCTCTCGACCTCAACGTAATCAATCCCAGTCGTAGATATCTAGAAAAATAGATTAGCTCCTCATGCAGCTAAATTGAATAATCATCATTCTTCTCGGACAGCGTGATATTTATGTTATGTATAGTCATTTTGTTCAAACCACTTTAATCCTATGGCACATTGCAGTAGATACAGAAAGCAGGTAAGAATAACAAACTCTTGGAGAGCTCGCAGGAATCAAGTCAAAATACCGAAACTTTTCACTATGTCCTTTCAGGTGCCACAACCCAGACAAGGTTCCTCCATAGCACATTTATGGAACATTTGGGACACAGAAAGGCGCAGCGGCCACAGTGTCTCGCGTTTCAATATTGTATCATATAGCATAACGCAAGACAAGACTCACGACGCCTAAGGCAAGCAGGCTTTCCGGGACCGAACAATCATCATACATTGATCCCCACTTCTCCAATACTCATATAGACAAGTTTTTTCTCGCGGCGCTCTTATCGGCGAAGTTATTCTTTATTATTCCTTCATTGGCAAACTACATGCGTCTTGTCACTATATTCTGAATAAGTTCTTTCTAATTATCGTATCAAACATCACCGAGCTCTAGATTGAAATCAATCAGGGATTGAGTCTACCACACTCCCTCAATCACTAAAGTAACAGTCATGATGACATCAGTATACTACGTTAACTAATGTGTTAACTTAACAATTTCAACATCACAATCACAACTATCAACTTAGTCCAAAAAGACTAACATTGATTGCACAAATGCAGTAGTTACGATTAATATTGGCACCAGAATTTAAAAAAACAAAACTCATGACCACCTTCCGAATCTCTTCTTTAGATTCGAACGTAGTATTGAGACCTTTCTTTACGGTAATAAGCAAATTTCATACTGTCCAAAGTTCCCTCTTTAACGTTCTTATTGATTCAATTATCATATCAATAAGTTAGACTATCCTTCAGTAGCATTATTAATTTCCTTTTTGACAGTTGTCATTCTTATTTATAACGTCCGACATCTTCTATATTTAATCACGTTACAATTCACGTAAATGGGTATCGGAGTAAGATCCAAATTTGAAAGACTACTCTTTAATTTTCTAAGGGCACTGCGAGTAGCGTGGGGGGGGGGGAACACGACCCAGAGAGTGAGGAGTGAGTAAAGGGAGGCGCGGGGAAAGCAGCGCTGTGCGGTGTGGATTCGCTCACTCCGACGAGTGGTCCGCAGTAGGTACCAAGAGTTAATCTGGGGGATAGATATAGTTATCTGTTAGCTGAACATGTCGTTTGTCGAACTTAATCAGGTCTGTGACGAGATGACCACTGATTTACGCTAAGCCTATACGCCCGAGATCGGCCCCTTCAGTGAGGAATCGGTAATTGTAAATTATCCGATGACATCGGGTATAAGTTTAAGTGAATATGTCAAAACGTGAATTTTTGATTACAAAGATTATAATTTTGTGGTATGTGATTTCTGGAATTGGATCTCGGAGGATTCTGTTAAAGAGGAATGATTGAGAACTTGGATCTGTCTCGCATAATTAAAGATTTATAGAAGAGTTTTCTACGATTGTAGCTTGTAGACAACTTGAGTATTCAGTCAGATTTTATATACAGACTCAAGAGTTTTATTGGAACACGAATTTGGAGCAAATGTACGTGGGAAAGGTTTATTAATATGTTTAGATTCTAGATCGATTATGTCAGAATAGAATGAGTTGTTTCAATTTCAACTCTTCGTTTGTGTAATAAGTGGGATTAAATACACCATATAGCTACGAGTACAGCTTACTGACAACTGATAGAAGATCAGAATGAATGGACTATTTCCACATCGTAATATATGATGAGACATCTAAACCAATCAGTTTTGAGGGAAACGATGTAGTATATTTATTAGTATCACCGATGAGGTGTACTACTTGTTTTGAAAAAGGGATAAAATTTACACTGAGGTGAGTTGGTTCATTGAGAATAACAGAAAAGTTAGGAATCTGTTATCTCATTTAGAATTATTTAAGGAAATGTCGAAATAGCACTTGGTATTTCATGAAGAAATCTTTATTAAATCTTCACAACTGGTAATGAAGATTAGGCTGATTATAAATGAATTAGAAATCATAAAGGGTTAGTATATGTTGAAAAGTCGGAATATATTATGAATACTGTGGTAATGAAGAATAAGGAACAAAGAGATTAAAATAGTATTGATACGTTGGAAGCATCACAAAGGAGTAGACCATACGTGGGAGACAAAGGCGGAAATGTTAAGAAAATATTCACAACTGTTTGAATCCGAGTAACTTCGAGGACGAAGTTGAGCGTGGTGGAGCCCATGCTGTAACATCCTCGGATTTATTTTACTGTATTTTGGTTAATTAAGTGGAAAATACATGTTTAAGTTAAAATTGGAGCAATTATTATGTATTTGGGTTATTTAGAAGTTTGTTGATATTTTAAGAAAATTTGAACTCAGAATCATTGTTAAGGAATATTAAGGAATTAAAAAGTTATTTATGATAATTCTAAGATTAAATCAGTATTTTATGGAACCGGTTAGTTCGAGTGGTGAAATGTGCAAAAATGACGAAAGTTGTATATAAAGGGCAATAGGCTTCATTTTTCTATTTTACACTATCTCACTACTTTATCTCTCTAGAATTTTCTCTCTACATCTCTCTAAGATATTTCAAAAACCGACCGTCAGATTTTTGAGAATTATACGTCAACGGAAAGGTATCGAGGAGTACAACAACAATCTACAATCGGATTTCTGATTTCATACGAATTAAGGTAAGAATCGATCCTTTTAAGTTTATAGTTTCGGTTTTGAAGAAAATAGAATTTCGAATCTGTTGTTTTGTGCGAATTTGAGCTTGTTTTGCTTGAAATGTTGCTGGAGTATGATAATATATGCATAGTAGAATCAAAACTAGGTATTATACATGATATATTAGTGATTTTAGCCTTAGAAATGAAGGATTTAAGTTGAAATGATGAACAGACTCGAATATGTCAAGAACAGAGTCGAAATACAAGAACAAACTCGAGTTTGGTACTAGATTCGAATGTGTACCATCAGATTCTAAGGGGTGGTTCGAATCTATGCCTAGATTCGAATGTGTACCATCAGATTCTAAGGGGGGTTCGAATCTATGCCTAGATTCGAATGTGTACCATCAGATTCTAAGGGGGGTTCGAATCTATGCCTAGATTCGAATGTGTACCATCAGATTCTAAGAGGGAATTCGAATCTGATGCATGGTTTCGAATCTAACCCATTAAATTCGAGTTTAATGCCTAAAATTGAGAAATATACTCTCTAAACTTGTATATTTTGAATGAAACTTATAAACAACACATAGAATGGCAAGAGTTATTCAAAGGACAATGTATGAACATGAAATGGGTTCAAACTTTAGTTATAGTGCGAATTTAGATATGTACCCAAAATGGGGAAAATATCGCCAAACTTACGAAACTTGATTTTATGGATTTAAACGGTTAATGATATGAGGAATTGTTGTAATTGATATAACAGGTCCCTCGTGGTGTTGTTTAACCCACAGTGGGAAACTTGGTGGATCCGGTTGAAAGCCCGAAGAGAAATAATATCGGTTAAAAGATAAATTACGCACCCACTGTGAGTACAGTAGATTTCGCATGTTTATATTTGTTTTATGTAAGCTTTGCCTGCTGAGACCTGTTGTTTCATTGATTGTTTGGAATTCTACTAACTTGCGTAGATTTAGATGCACATTCTTACTTGTTGCATGTCCTTTCGGTTGTTGTGCATCTAGTGATGGACCGGTGGGTCGCATCGATTACTCTGATGTTACTGTGCTATATGACCTGGAGCTGATCCCTCCTAGGCCCGGTAGGAAGTATGTCATCCCCGATCGTTACGTTTGTCTCAGATGGTATGTTTAAATGCCGAGCTTTGAGCTCGAAGGGGCTGCGGCTCTGGTCCGTACTTTGTGTACGAAGAGGATATCCGATGTTGGTCATCTGTGTTATCCTTGGGCTTCATAAAAATTTATAAAATGCATAATCTCTGTATTCACTAAGCATCCGCTTATTCCCCAGTTGTTGATTTTTATTTTACAGGAAAAGGGAAGTCTACTGCTGGACCTTCTAGTTAGGTCGTTTGGAAGATTTGGGAGACTCGGCACTAATTGATCGGTAATTGTGATTTGGACAATGTTGTAATATATTCTGGATGATTGTAATAAATGTATGGGTGTGTAGACTTAGACTTGGTACCTTATAGCACCGTAGGGTGTTTAACACTTTTTGCACTACTATATTTATGTTTTTAATGCTTCCGCACTTAATTTAGGTTATCAGATCATTATGTTATTGTATGTTGGTCATTAATCCTGGGTGTATTGTAATTGGTGGTTGTTGTGGCAAGGGTGCCACAACTTAAAGGAGATTATTCTTGCCAAAACAACAAATAGAGCAAGTAAGTTTGTTCCGCTCCAGAGGTTCATACAAATTCTTATCCGAGGAATTCTTCGAGCAAATGAAAATATTTCAAAGCGAGCAAATTCACAGCGATGTCTAGATTATGTGATGATGAGTTTACACGAAGTGCCGGATTCTCCAAATGCAAATATCATGCCGATCCCGGAGTCATTGTTAAAATATGCAGATCAAGAGAGTGAGCATGTGAGATTATATAGGATAGATCATGCTCCAATAGAGACCCAGGAGCCGGGATCTCTTACCCAAGGAGCCTTATGACTAGGGGAACCTCAGCAAGGGGCTGAAGTTCAGGGTGCCCAATCTGTGAGTGTGGGAGGTGACTTAGTTGATATTGTCTCATTTATTCATATAATTATTCAACAATATCATTCTTTTTATGCGTTTAAACTTATAAGGTTTGATGCTAAAAGTTCATTTTCTTGTCATTTTTTTATTTGCAGGTTTAATTGGGTACAATACAAGAAAATAAGATGATTATGTGGGCTTAAAGTGAAAAATATGAGAGCATGCAAGCAGGTCCAAAGAAAGTTCAAGATTTGAGCTTCTGCAAGTTGAATACCCAACGGGCCAAAGCCCGTATTTCGTTTTATTAGTCAATTAGGGTTTTAAAAGGATTTTATTTTTTTATAAAAAAAAGGGGCGGAGGTGTCAAAAAGGAGGGGAAGGGAGATATTAAGATTGGGAGGAGAGACATTAATTGTGTGGTGATTGGAGGCGTGAAGGAAGAAATTAAGATTGGGAGGAGAGACATTAATTGTGTGGTGATTGGAGGCGCAGAGGAGAAAAAAAAAACACAGCTCAATCCTTGAATTCTTTTCTTTCTTTTCTCAACAAACAACATTCAAGTTTTAAGTTTTATTATGATTATTATTTTTTTTCTGCTGTGCAGCGACAAGAAAAAAAAATAGAACTTTGAATTGTTTTTTTTTTTCTTCTGGTGGTGGGCGATGCTTGGAATCAACAACATTCATTATTTTTATGTTGTCTTCTACTATGGCGTCGCAAAGCAAACAACAACACATTTGTGTTTAATTTAGGTTATGCTTAATTTTCTTGTCTATTATATATTATTGCTAGTTATTAATTTAATTATGGGCTAAGTTTATTGTATTTGTCGTTGATGAACAAACCCTAGATTTAGGTTTAGTTTTTATTATTGATTGAGTTTTGTTTATGCCTAGTCGTGAACCTTGAATTATTTATTTTAATAATTATTGAGTAGTTTACTATTACATTGTGTCATGTTCTGAAATTATGACTTGGACGTGTAATTAGTTTTATCTTATCGTTTGCTTGTTCTGAAATTATGACGGTTGCATGCGGTTAGGGTAATCATTTATTCTGAAATTATGATAGTTGAAACTGCTTCTCTAATAACCCAGATAAAAGTTTGAGTTCAATTCACTAATAACGAAAGTTAGCGTGTTTTGAATAGATTAGGTTATAATCGGATTAGTAGGGTTGATGGTCTATGTTAGCTTGAAATTTCTTCAAAAACTCTATCAATCAATTGCACTTTTAAAACGAATCAAATCTAGGGGGAGTGATTCAATGATAAATACATTTTAGTTATTTGACTCTATTCTCTTAATTAGTTAATTCATAGTCGTTTTAAATTTTCGTTAGTTACTATTAATTGTCATTTTAGTTTAAGTAATTTTTTATTTTGCCGTGTCAACGGTATCCAAAAAAAAAAAATCGAAAAACAAAACCCCCTTTTACTCGTTTGCATTTTGTCCATTTTATTTTTGCTAGAATAATTTTAGTTGGTATAAATTGCATTTTCCGTTCCCTGTGGAGACGATACTGGTCTTACCAGTTTATTGCTATACGATCGGGTACACTTGCTCGAGAGTTTATCGGTCGATTTCCTCAGATTAGAGTTTATAAATTTAAGACTGATATTTCCGTATCAAGTTTTTGGCGCCGTTGCCCGGGAACGGTTTCCAATTTTACTACTTAGAATTCTTCTAGCATTTTCTTTTTAATCTTAATTTTATTTTTAAATTTTTTTTTAGTTTAGTTTTTAGTTTTATTTTACTCATTAAGTTTATTTTATTTTCTTTATAGGTTATTTAGTTTTCGTAGATTTATTTTATTTTATTTAATTAGTTCTATAATTCTACTTTTCCTCAGTTTAGTTAGTGCATGACCCGTAGATCATCGTCTCAACTCTTAGAACCGTTTCAAGAGCCTGAACGAGAATTCCACCGTCGACTTCGTCAACGTCAACCACCAGCAATCACGGAAGATCCTCACTTGGAGTCTGAATCTGAGCAGGAACCAATGGCTAATGAAGATGATACCCCGATGTGGACAGCCCGCGAGAGTGCACCACCAGCTCCACAGTCTGCTATCCGAGTCCCTGTTGTTGCCAATGAAGAAAGATTCGAAATCAAAGGGCAGTTCGTCAGCATGGCTCGGGAATTGAATTTTGATGGGAGGTTAAAGCATGATCCTAACCGACACATTTAGTCATTCCTCTCCATCTGTGACTTATTCAGAGCTAATTCCGATGCCGCGAGACTTAGAGTTTTCCCGTTCACCCTTATTGGGGAAGCTCAAGAGTGGTTAGAATCTTTAGAGCCAGACTCTATCACGACCTGGGCAGACATGAATAACTTGTTCATTAACCACTTCTTCCCTCCGGCTAAGGAAGAAAGAATGATAGATGAGATTTCAAACTTTTCCCAAAAAGTTGGGGAATCTTTTGTTGATTCATGGACACGATTCAAGAAGATGTTACGCCAGTGTCCAAATCACGAGCTTAATAAGAGAAAGCAGGTCGAGACGTTCTACAGGGGTATGGATGAAGAGATTAAGGAGCGGATCGACTCAGCATGCGGCAGTATCTTTCAATATAAGACTCCGAGGGAAGCCTTTAAGCTTTTAGAAGACATATCTTTAGTTAAGCAGGGATGGAGTGTCGAGAAGAAATCGGGCAGAAAGACGATAGCTGCAATAGAGGATGACGGGGGTAGTGATACTGTAGCATCGCTTGCTAACAGTCAAAAGTCATTGGAGCGTAAAGTTGATAAGTTGATCCAAAGTATTCACGCTATGCAGGTAGGGTGTGAGACTTGTGGAGGATCTCACCTGACGAAAGACTGCGAGGATCGGCCGATGATCCAGACACAGAGCGTTAACTTCATGAACCAGAGGCCGGGAAATAACTACCAGGGGAATAATTCAAATTACCAGGGAAATAACAACCGAGGAAATTTCCAAAGACAGAACCCACCGGGGTTCTATCGCTTTAACCAGGGAAACACCAACCCGAATCCTCAGCCTCCGGTACAGATCACTCAGCCAACAGCTGGAACAAGCAGCAACATAGAAGATATATTGAAGAGTTTCATGCTGACTGTGCAACAGAATCAAGTGAATAACGAGCAAGTTCAAAGGAATCAGCAAGCATCGATCCAGAATATTGAGCGCGACTTAGGTAGATTAGCTGAGGTCGTATCAGGACGTCAAAGTGGGTCACTACCAAGCAATACCCAAAAGAACCCCAACGTGAATCAGAATCACAATGAGCATGTTAAGGCGATTACCACTCGCTCAGGTAAGGTAGTCGGAGTTATGGATACATCACATTCTGACAACTCTGTTATTGTGCAGGATTGGACTTCAGATGACGAGGATAACACGGAGAGACCTAGCCAAACGGAAACACCTATAGCTGATTCCGTGGAGAAGGAGACGCCACCACCGGTCGCTAAGTCATCAAAGCCAAAGCCAGCGCCTCTTAGGGATTACCAACCAAAAATTCCTTATCCTAATCGTCTACGGAAAGAACGCATGAAAGAGCAGTATGGTAAGTTTGTTGACTTATTGAAGCAAATTAGGATTAACGTACCTCTCGTTGATGTCATTGCAGGTATGCCTAACTATGGGAAGTTTCTGAAGGATCTAGTGTCGAATAGGAAGAAGTTGGAGGAAGCGACCACATTGCCACTCGGTGAGCAGTGTTCAGCCATTCTACAGACGAAGGACATGCCTCCTAAGCTTGGAGATCCAGGGAGTTTCATTATCCCTTGCTTTCTTGGTTCTGATACTGTATGTAATGCATTAGCTGATCTAGGTGCTAGCATTAATCTAATGCCACTCACCTTATACTCTAAGCTAGATCTAGGTGAACTTAAGCAGACCAGGATGTGCCTTCAGCTTGCAGACCGTAGCTTTAAGTATCCTTTAGGCATAGCGGAAAATGTCCCAGTTAAGGTAGATAGGTTTGTCTTTCCAGCTGACTTTGTCATCCTAGAAATGAAAGAAGATAGCCAGATTCCACTCATTCTAGGACGACCATTCCTTAACACTGCTGACGCCATAGTTCACGTATCTAAGAGACAACTCAATCTAGGTATTGCTGATGACAGAGTCACATTCTCCATCGATAAGGCAATGACACACGCACACACGGCCGATGATTCATGTTTCTCTATTGACGTTATAGACGATTGTCTGGATTCTGAGCTGGATCAGCTTCTGACCTTGATGAGTAATGAGGCGTGCACAATTGATCCTGATGTGGTAATGCGAAATCTCGAAGATCTCCTATGTGCAGACGCTGTTGACGCCCAAGAGACCGATGGAGAAGTCGAGCCACTCGCAGTTAACGAGAAGATCCGTATTAAGACATCTCTTGAAGAGCCACCTACTCTTCAGCTTAAACCTCTTCCCGATCATCTTGAGTATGCGTTCTTACAGGGAGAATCTTCTCTCCCTGTCATCATTTCATCTGCTCTCTCCCCTGATGAGAAAGGCAGATTGATTCATCTTCTCAAAGCCCATAAGCGGGCAATCGCCTGGAAGACTGCTGACATTCCAGGGATCGTTCCTTCCTACTGCACGCACAAGATTCTCATGGAAGATAACTATAAGTCACGTGTGCAGAGACAGAGGCGGCTGAACCCTAATATGACCGAAGTAGTCAAGAAGGAGGTCATCAAACTCCTCGATGCTGGGATTATATACCCTATTTCTGACAGCCCATGGGTCAGCCCTGTTCAGGTGGTTCCTAAAAAGGGAGGCACCACTGTTGTTCGAAACGAGAAAGACGAACTCGTCCCTACTCGCGTGGTCACTGGATGGAGGGTATGCATAGATTATCGGAAACTTAATGATGCTACCCGAAAGGACCGCTTTCCTCTTCCCTTCATTGACCAGATGTTAGAGAGACTAGCAGGGAACGAGTTCTACTGCTTCCTTGATGGTTTCTCTGGCTACTTTCAGATTCCTATCGACCCAAAGGATCAGGAGAAGACCACCTTCACCTGTCCTTTCGGGACTTTTGCTTACAGGCGGATGCCTTTTGGTCTCTGCAACGCTCCTGCCACTTTCCAGCGTTGTATGACAGCCATCTTCCATGACATGATCGAGGATTGCATGGAGGTTTTCATGGACGACTTTTCAGTATTCGGCAATTCCTTCGATTCATGTCTCTTGAACCTTGAGCGTATCCTGACTAGATGCGAGGAGTCTCACCTTGTGTTGAATTGGGAAAAATGCCACTTTATGGTTCGAGAAGGCATAGTTCTTGGCCATAAAATCTCAAGTGTGGGAATGGAGGTCGATAAATCCAAAGTTGACGTAAATGTCAAAGCGGTTCGTAGCTTTTTGGGTCATGCCGGGTTCAATAGGCGCTTTATCAAAGATTTTTCAAAGATCGCCCGGCCTCTCACCCAACTTCTCGAGAAAGACGTGCCATTCGTATTCTCATCCGAGTGTATGAAGGCACATGATCTTCTGAAGCATCATCTGACACATGCGCCAATCATGATACCACCAGATTGGTCCTCGCCATTCGAGCTCATGTGTGATGCTAGCGATTACGCGCTTGGAGCTGTCCTGGGCCAAAGAAAGAATAATCACTTTTAGCCTATCTACTATGCGAGTCGCACTCTGACTGCGGCCCAGGGACATTACACTACCACCGAAAAAGAGCTTCTAGCGGTAGTTTTTGCATTCGATAAGTTTCGTCAGTACTTGGTACTCTCAAAGACCATAGTCTACACTGACCATTCTGCCCTTAAATATCTGTATGCCAAGCAAGATGCAAAGCCGAGACTAATTCGTTGGATTCTACTCTTACAGGAATTCGACATTGAGATCCGGGACAAAAAGGGGGCAGAAAACCTAGCTGCTGATCATCTTTCTCGACTCGAGAACCCAAATCTCGAGGAGCTTAATGAGTCCACCATCAAGGACACATTCCCTGATGAATTCTTACAGATGATCGAGTCCCGTGAGGACGATGACCCTTGGTTTGCTAGCATAGCAAACTACCTTGCAGCAGGTATCATAGAAAAAGGGTTGACATACCAGCAGAAGCGAAAGCTTTTGAGTGATTCTAAGTTCTATCATTGGTATCCACCCTATCTCTTCCGTTTAGGTGCCGACTATGTTATGCGTCGTTGCGTGTCTGGTACTGATGCCAGACAAATTTTGAATGAATGTCACCAAGGACCAACCGGAGGACACTTTGGGCCAAACTACACTGCGAAAAAGGTCTTAGACTGTGGTTTCTATTGGCCCACTCTCTTCAAAGATGCTCATTCCATGGTTAAGACCTGTGATGCTTGTCAGCGTGCAGGCAATATCTCGAAAAGGGATGAGATGCCCCAACAAGGAATTCAGATTTGCGAGATCTTTGATGTATGGGGCATCGACTTCATGGGTCCTTTCCCGACATCCCGTAACAACAAATACATACTCGTGGCTGTAGATTATCCTTCGAAATGGGCTGAGGCAAAAGCCCTCCCAACCAATGATGCTCGAGTAGTTGTGAATTTCCTTAAAAGCCTATTCTCTCGATTCGGTTGTCCTAAGGCGCTGATTAGTGATCACGGATCACATTTCTGTAATCAGCAGTTGGAGAAAATCCTGAAACGCTATGGAGTGAATCACAGATTCTCGACGCCATATCACCCGCAAACGAGTGGACAAGTCGAGAACACGAATAGAGGACTTAAACGTATTCTCGAGCGCACTATTGGATTCAACCCCAAACTGTGGTCCGACAAGCTTGATGACGCGTTGTGGGCATTCCGTACTGCCTACAAAACTCCTACTGGCACGACGCCGTTTCGAATGGTTTATTGCAAAGCATGCCATCTCCCTCTTGAAATCGAGCACAAGGCATTCTGGGCCTTGAAAAATGCAAATCTTGATTATCATGAGGCTGGAAAACACCGATTTCTCCAGTTGAACGAATTAGACGAGTTGAGGCTCCAAGCCTATGATAACTCGCGATTATATAAGGAGAGATCGAAGGTGATACATGATAGTCGTCTGAAGACTGTCAAGGAGTTCAGACCAGGGGACAAAGTTCTATTATTCAAATCCCGTCTGAAACTCACTCCAGGTAAGCTGAAATCGCGCTGGACTGGTCCTTATACAGTCATTAAAGCTTCCCAATATGGTTTTGTTGATCTCCAGTCTGAGAGTGGCTCTTTTCGCGTTAATGGTCATCGTTTGAAGTTATACAACGAGGCAGAAGGACCCGAACAAGAGGAGGTCATGGACACCTTCCCCAAATAAGTAGTTTTAGGAGCGAGTCGAGCTCAAGACTCGAAAATAAATAAGGCGCTCTCGGGAGGCAACCCGAATTTCTGTTCCTTTAAGTTTTATTTTAGTTATTTTTGTCTTGCATTATCTTATTTTTATTTTATTTTATTCGTGTGTTTAGTCTAATGTGTGTTGCTTCTCTTTTTACAGGTTTTATGCTTTTCTTTGTCATGTGTGCTTTTTCAGTTATTAATGCTTGCTGCTGTGATTTGACGTCTACCGCCACTGTCTCACGTTATTGCTGCTAACCCCAAGGGAGTATTGTTCCTTTACTCTCCCTATTCTTTCCATATATCTGTGCTTTATCTGTGATTGCATTGGGGACAATGCAAAAATTTTAAGTGTGGGAAGGGGGTTAAATACTTTAACCATTGTTTGTCCTGTTAGTATACCATCTCTATGCACTTAAATTTCTTTTATGTTAGCAAGTTCATACACTTCATTCGCATAGTGATGGTTAAGTAAGTGAGAGTGTGCCTGTGAAAAGCGCTTGTCTTTAACATCATCGGTTAGCTTAGCTTTCATGTTGCAGTGTT
>JAANYP010000660.1:47135-76188 GCA_020465985.1 Centrapalus pauciflorus | reverse complement strand
TTAGAACTTAATGTGGTGATAAGAGTATGACGTCTAGACATTGCATCAGCCACAATGTTTTCTTTACCCTTTTTGTATTTGATCACATAAGGAAATGACTCAATGAATTCAACCCATTTGATATGCCTCCTACTCAAATTAGCTTGCCCCTTAAGGTACTTAAGAGACTCATGATCCGTATGAACCACAAATTCCTTAGGCCTTAAGTAATGCTGCCATGTTTGCAAAGATCTAACCAATGCATAAAGCTCTTTTTCATAAGTGGAATAATTCAAGTGAGCCCCCTTTAATTTTTCACTAAAATATGCAATTGGTCTAACTTCTTGAATCAAAACAGCCCCAACACCCACCCCGGATGCATCACACTCAAGTTCAAACATTTTATTAAAATTAGGCAATGCAAGAATAGGAGTAGATGTCAACCTTTCTTTCAGTAAATTGAATGCAGCTTCTTGCCTTTCTCCCCAATGAAAACTAACTTCCTTCTTCACAAGCTCATTAAGGGGGGCAGCTATGGTACTGAAGTCACGAACAAACCTTCGATAGAAACTTGCAAGCCCATTGAAGCTTCTAACTTGGGACACTGTTGTTGGAGTTGGCCATTCTTTGATTGCCTTGACCTTCTCGTCATCCACCTCAATTCCCTGGCCACTTACAACAAAACCAAGAAAAACAACCTTATCCATGCAAAATGTTCACTTCTTTAAGTTAGCAAATAATGACTCTTTTCTTAAAGTTTCCAAAACAATACGCAAATGTTCCAAGTGAACTTCAACATTAATGCTATAAATCAGGATATCATCAAAATAGACCACGACAAACTTACCAATGTACTCTCGTAAAACATGATTCATTAACCTCATGAATGTACTCGGAGCATTAGTTAGTCCCAAGGGCATAACTAACCACTCATACAAACCAAACTTTGTTTTAAAAGCTGTTTTCCATTCATCACCTTCATTAATTCGAATTTGATGATAGCCACTTTTCAAATCAATTTTTGAGAAGATCTTAGCACCATGCAACTCATCCAACATATCATCTAACCTTGGAATAGGGTAGCGATACTTTACCGTTATTTTGTTGATGGCTCTACAGTCCATACACATTCTCCATTCACCTGACGTCTTGGGTACCACAATGACCGGTACAGCACATGGACTCATGGATTCTCGAATTCTTCCTCTTGAAAGCAAATCCTCCACTTGCCTTTGGATTTCTCGTGTCTCCTCGGGATTAGCTCTATAGGCTGGACGGTTTGGTAGAGCAGCCCCTGGAATGAAATCAATGCGATGCTCGATTCCTCGTAAAGGTGGTAAACCACTTGGTTCTTCCTTTGGGAAGACATCTTGGTATTCCTGCAAAATATTCACAACAAAACTTGGCGGATTGTTGGTTAGTTTTTCAGCATATGTACAAGCTTCCTTGAATACCAACACTATCACTCTTTTTTTTTCGTCAATCGCTCTCTTAACTTCACTCGTTTTTGCAAAGAAATTCTTCTTGACACACTCTCTTTTTTCATCATCATTTGTCTCACTTTTCTCACCCTCAACACTCTTTGCTTTATTTTTACTGCTCATTTTTTTCTCTTTGCACTCATTATTTTTCCTCTCATCCTCCCAAGCTCGCCTTGAAGTGATCATTTTAATTTGGTCCTCCTGCACTTGTTGTGGGGTTAGGGAGACAAGAACTACTTTCTTTTCATGATCTTTAAGCATATATTGATTAAGAAAGCCATCATAGATAACTTTCCTATCAAATTGCCAAGGTCTACCAAGTAGTATATGACTTACTTGCATTGGAACCACGTCACACATCACTTCGTCTTTGTACTTTCCGATGGAAAATGTGATCAAGGCCTGTTTAGTCACCTTCACTTCGCCACATTCATTCAACCATTGAAGCTTATATGGGTGTGGATGCTTCAACGTGCGCAAATTCAGCTTCTCAATTACCTCGTTACTCACAACATTGGTACAACTCCCACCATCAATAATGAGGCTACATACTTTACCTTGCACCAAACATCGCGTATGGAAGATATTTTCTCGTTGTTGTGTGTCTTCCACCTTGGCTTGTATGTTTAAAACTTTCTTGACCACCAAGAGCTCTCCGCTTTCTGCCTCGGTTTGCTCCAAGTCCTCTTCATCATCCGAAACATCCTCCTTTTCATTTTCAGACTCTATTTCACCACTTTCATGAAGAAGCATAACTTTTTTGTTTGGGCATTGTGAAGCAATGTGCCCCACACCTAGACAACGAAAACATTTAATTTCACGAGTTCGTGTAGGGGTAGAAACGATACCTTTGCCTTTGCCCATTTCCCTACCTTTTGTGGCATCATCTTGGTTCTTTAAAGGTGTAGAAAAGGTACCTTTAGATGTCTCCCCTTTTGGCCTATGAGAATATTGAGAGTTGGACGTACTTCCCTTAGAAAAACTATTTCTTCTCCTCAATTGTCTTTCAACTTTCATGGCCGTATGAACCATCTCTTCAAGGTCTAAACAATATTGCAACTCCACGACATTAGAAATATCTTGATTCAAGCCACTCAAGAATCTTGCCATTGTTGCTTCCCTATCTTCTTCAATATTTGCTCTAATCATGGCAATCTCCATCTCTTTGTAATAATCATCCACAGACTTTGCTCCCTGATTCAAAGATTGTAATTTGCGATACAAGTCTCGAAAATAGTGAGAGGGAACAAACCTTTTACGCATAACAGCCTTCATTTCAACCCATGTAGAAATAGGCCTTTCTCCATTTCTTCTTCGGTTGGTGACTAATTGATCCCACCATACTATAGCGTAATCTGTGAATTCAATTGCTGCTACTTTCACCTTTTGATCCTCGCGATAATTATTACATGCAAAAATCAGTTCAACCTTTTTTTCCCAGTCCAAATACGCTTCTGGATCACTCTTTCCTTGAAATTGTGGAATTCTCATCTTAATGTTGTTGAGTCCTCTATTAGCACCATGGTTTCTTCTATGCCTCCTTCTTTCAGATCCTCTATCCCATTCATCATTTTGAGCGTCATCTTCATGATTTTCATCAGAAACTTGTGATGGTGGTGGAGCATGAGGTCCACGTGCCTCCAATCTATCCATTCTTTCATGGATTTGATTAAACTCGTCAGTCATTAAACGTCGCATTTCGGTCATGAGAGCTTGGACTTGAAGGTTAGGGAGGGGTTGATTATCTTCCATCTTTTAATCTGTAAAATCAAGAGTAAAATATTTCCTCTCCTCACTCCCTTACGTGTTTCACTCAAGAGATGTCACTCAACGCTCGTGTCTCACACAAAAAATAATCGGCTTTTACCCTCAAGTGTTCTCACAACTCAATGCCTTTTACCTCTCTATTCCTTGTGGAGCTCAATTGGTAAAAGAACAAATCAAATTAGAGCACAAAACTGAAAGTGTTCAAGAAAATCCTTTAGAACTTAATTTGATACCAACGAGTTTAGAACTTTTAAAGAAGATGGGTTAAACAAAAAAAAATAGTAAGGTGAGGTGAAACAAAGTACTAAACAATGAGAAGAAGTTGGAACAAAAAATGATATAGAAGATAAATTATTGATTTTCAAGCACACGTGTTCATATAAACTTCTTTTATTTAATTTTTTTTTTTGCAACCTTTTTCTTTTATTTTTTTTTTGCTGCACTTTTTTTATGCTTTTTTTTGTTGCACTTTTTTTATTCTTATTTCGCTCTTCTTCTTTTTTTTTTTTTGCTCTTTTTTTTTTGTTGAACAACGTGACTTTTTTTTAATATGACAAAACTAAAAAAATGTAAAAGATAAGATAAGATGATAAGAAAGACAAACACAATGATAAGATCAAAATGTAAAAACAACTTAAGAATCGAACCTTTGTAGCTCTGATACCAAATGATACGAAACGTTGACCCGCAAGTTAAATGTAACTTGGAACCTTCGTATAGGATAGGATAGGCGTCAAAGTACCCGATAATTGGGACTCCAACACGCCTAGAGCAAGTCCTTGACCCGTTAGTTATAAGAACTAAGAACCAAAGGAATACGAGAACGCCACAAGAATGTGCTCACAATCTTGATAAGTTCTTGAACTATGAACTCTCCAACAAAGAACAAAGCTCACAAAGATGAGTAAAACTCTAAAGAAAGATATATATTTCTCAAGTGAATTGATTTGAAAGTACATAGGAAGCCATCTATTTATAGGCTTCAAAAACCAACTCAAAAGACACTAATTAAATTCAATGGATTAAAGAAGGGACTTTAATCCATGACTCTTGACATTTTGTCTTCAATTGGTAGATAATTCTAGAACTCTTAAACAAAAAAAACGGATTAGGCATTTCTAGGCCTTTATTGGACTCAAATAAACTTCTAATGGACTTCAAAATACATCCATTCTACCACTTGGGCTTAGTACTAGCCCATAATATCTCAAAGACCCAAGAAAATGCAACTTTTGGGCTTTTATGCTTCCATATTAGGATCCAATGTTTCAAGTCTAGTAACATGCTTCGTCACTTGCGGTTGAGCATCGTCTTTGCATGCAGACTCTTGGATATCAACAACTAAGCTCGTAAAAACTTCTTTGATCTTCTTTGCTCGTCCTCTTGTCATTGGGCCTTCACGTATTTCCATGACATCTTTGGAATGGTTTGATGATCCTCCATCAGAATCTATGTGTTCGAGTCTATGTAGGTTCGAATCTAGGTATGTGCTTCGAGTCTAAGACCTGATTTCGAATCTATATGCTTCGATTCTAAGAGTATGCTTCGAGTCTATGGGTATGGTTTCAAGGTGATGTGAATTTCGAATCTAATCAATTAGATTCGAATGGTACTAGTTCGAATCTGTCCCTCTAAATTCGAATTTGGTTCTTGTTCCAAGTATAAGTTAAATTTCTAAAATCAGATTAAGTGATTAATCAACCTATTGTAATTAAAAGTATAATATGATTATGATAAAACTCACAAGTTCAAGTTGCATATCTATTTTATGCACAAATGAATTAACAGACTCTGTACGAACCCTTAGAATGTGTATGACCTGTTCAACTTGCTAAGTAATACGATTGGCTTTGTTTCAAGGCCACACATCTATAATTAGATGAATCGTATTAATCTGATAAGAATAGATTCACCTTGGGACGATAGGAACTACCTCAGACTCGATAACCAGAATTGACAATAACCTGAATATATAACTAGGGTTATATAGATTATGACACAGACTTGACATTAATATGCCAGACTTGAAACTGAACTGCAGGAAACCGCCGATTTGACAGAGTAAACTGATCAGCTTAATTCGTTAAGCATTATCTGACTACGGACTACTGTGAGTGACAGATTTCATTAATTACTTGCATATATTTCGATACTTATTGGTGAATGTATTGACTGTATGGAAACTTCCGATTGTTGCTGCATGTTTCTTTAATACTATATTGTATCATA
This sequence comes from Centrapalus pauciflorus, assembly GCA_020465985.1. Lineage (NCBI taxonomy): Eukaryota > Viridiplantae > Streptophyta > Magnoliopsida > Asterales > Asteraceae > Centrapalus > Centrapalus pauciflorus. Next base: position 70,732 of record JAANYP010000660.1, on the reverse strand, counting down.
GAAACGTACTTTTGACATTACTGAAGCTAGACACTTGAATTGCCTTGATTTCATGTTCACATTTACAATTATGTAATACGTATCATGCTTACTGCTTACTTGACTGTTTATATACTTGTCGCTGCATACTGCATTATCCGACAGGACCGAATGTGAGATCTCCATTCACAGGAGGGAATTCTGCAGATTCCTTTCCTATTTGACTTGTTTCCATACACTTCCCGTAGGGCTTCGGCCTTACACATGGGAATACCGACTGGGTTGTCTCCCAACCTTTTGACGTCTCTGACGTAGTGACTTGCCGACAGGAGCTGATAGTATGTTATGTGTGTGTGGTAACTATTGGAACTCTGTTTACTCACTAAGCATTGTTAGCTTACTCTGTCATGACAACTCTTTTTCAGGAAAGGCTGATAAAGGCAAGACCATAGCAGGTAGTTCGTCCCAGGCTAAGTAAATCTGGACTTTGATGAATAGCAGACTTTTGGACTTTTGATGACGCCTATTTTGAAAAGATGTTGCGGTCTCGGGTAGCTTGTTCAGTCTTCCGCACTCTGATTGAAGATTTAGAAGCTAGTTAGACCACCATTTGATTTTAATATATTGTTGTAATTAAGTATTCATGCTGATGGACCTGTGGTATCAAACAATTAGTAATATTTATTACTTAATGAAATGAAATATTATGACGTGTACTGTTTGTGGAAACTTGGATGTTACATGAAGCAATACATATGTATCAATCATTTAGGTGGTTTGAACTGAGATAGGATGTACAGACTGTTAGGATGGGAAAAAGGGTACATAGATCTAAGTCTATAAACTGATAGTTAATTGATTTTAATTTTCAGTAGGAGATGTCAGGATCAGGATCAGGTGATATTCCCAGCAACATGAACCCACAACAGATGTTTGAAATGATGCAACAACTTCTAGCCCAACACTCAGAACAACAGAACAAAATAATGCAAGAACAGTTTCAGGCCAGAGATGAGGCCGAAGCTAAAAGACGTGAAGATAAAAAGAATAAAAGAAAAGAAAAGCAAGTCCAGACCAATGAATCTGATTCTGATAATTCAAATCCCGAAACTCAAATTGCTCAGCCAAAAGGCTGCAAATTCAAAGATTTTAAAGCGAGCGGTGCCCTGAACTTCGAGGGTACTGTAGATCCGATTCAGGCGATGGATTGGATCAGTCATACGGAAGAAATTTTTAGAATCTCTGACTGTTTAGATTCTAAGAAAGTGAGCTACGCGTATGCGTTGTTTGTTGGAGCTGCTCGCGCATGGTGGAAGACACAGCGAAGCATATACGGGGAGGAAGTCATTCAGACATTGGAATGGAACCAGTTTCTAGACATGTTCAACGCGAAATACTGCCCGGTTGACCAGCGAGATAAGATGGAAGTCCAATTAATGCAACTGACTCAGGGAACGAAGACTGTAGATGAATACGAACACGAATTTTCGAGATTATGTGGCTACTCTTCTTACCAAGTGGCAACAGAGGAAAGGAAAATGAATAGGTTCCGAGTAGGACTCAATCCCAGATATCGACATCCCATGAGTGCGATCAAATATAAGAGCTATCTGGAAATGGTAGAAGCAGCGAGACAGATTGAGCGAGGGTACTTAGAGTATGGTGATCAGCTATACGCTCCGTCTACTAACCCAATGAATCCGTCTCCTCCAAAGAAACAGCGATTTGGCAGATTCTTTAGGCCAAATAAGTCTCAGTCACAATCTCAGCAATCCCATCAGCATAGTTCACAACAGAAAGCACAAGTTTACTCCCTTACGAACGAGCCACGATTCTGCAAGCGATGCAGAAAGTCACACATGGGGTTGTGCAATCCAGAAGACGTTACTTGCTTTGCGTGCAATATGATCGGTCACAGCAGTGAGGAATGTCCACAGCAGGGACGAGGATGTGCGAAGTGTGGTAAGAGAGGACACTTCATGTACCAGTGTCGAAGCGGATCACGTTATCAGTCTCAATCATCAGCAGGAGGTTCTACAGGGAAAAGTTCTGCTGCAACGCCGACTGCAAGAACTCGAGCCTTTCAGATAACAGCAGAAGAAGCGAAAGAAACACCTGATGTGGTTACCGGTATGTTCTTACTTAACTCCATTCCTGCTAGAGTATTATTCGATTCCGGCGCCAGTCGTTCTTTTATATCCACATCTTTTGCACAAAGGCTACATAAAGCTCCATCAAAGCTTCCCATAATACTTGATATTGAGACAGCCAGTAACAATTTTGTTATGGCTGAATCTGTCTACCGAAACTGCACTCTGCTCGTAAATAACATCGTATTCAACCTCGATCTCATCCCGATTCCATTAAAAGAATTTGACGTCATCATCGGCATGGATTGGCTAATCAACAACGAGGCTACAATTATCTGCAACCGGCGAGTCATCAGAATCAAGTCTTCAGACGGCCGAGTACTTGAGATCAAGGGCGAGAAGCGAAAAGGTGATCACTGCTTCATATATGTTGAAAAAGCGCATAAGTATTTATCTAAGGGTCATGAATCCTACGTATGCTATGTCTCATCTGAATCTATCTCTGAAGCCCAAAAGAAATCGTTATCTGATATTCCTATCGTCTGTGAGTTCCCAGACGTATTTCCCGACGATATTTCCGGAGTGCCACCGGAACGTCAAGTCGAGTTCAGTATTGACTTGGTTCCTGGTGCGGCTCCTATTGCAAAAGCTCCATACAGACTTGCACCTGCAGAAATGCAGGAAATGTCAAAGCAACTGCAAGAGCTGTTAGAGAAGGGGTTTATCCGACCAAGTTCTTCTCCGTGGGGTGCACCAGTCTTATTTGTCAAAAAGAAAGACGGAACCTACCGTATGTGCATCGACTACCGCGAGTTGAACAAAGTCACCATAAAGAATAAATATCCTTTGCCCAGGATTGATGATCTGTTTGATCAACTGCAAGGAGCTAGTTATTTCTCAAAGATAGATCTCCGTTCTGGGTATCATCAACTGAAAGTAAGAAATGGGGATATCCCGAAGACAGCCTTCCGTACAAGATACGGTCATTATGAATTTCTCGTGATGCCATTCGGCTTGACAAATGCACCAGCGGCGTTCATGGATCTCATGAATCGAGTGTGCAGACCTATGTTGGATAAATCAGTTATCGTATTCATAGACGATATTCTGATTTACTCCGAAACAGAGGCTGATCATTCTATCCATCTGCGGCAATTGCTAGAGTTATTAAGAAAAGAAAGACTCTACGCAAAATTCTCTAAGTGCGAATTTTGGCTCAGACAGGTATAATTTCTATTATATATGTCTTGAGCTATTTCCTATGTATTCTTTGATTTACATCAGAACTTGAATTCCTACTTTGATTTTTATAGATCCAGTTCATTGGCCATGTTGTTTCTGGCGAAGGAATTTCCGTTGATCCTTCGAAAGTCGAGGCCGTTCAGAAATGGCAAACGCCTCGTAATGCCTCAGAAATCCGAAGTGTCCTTGGATTGGCCGGTTATTATCGGCGATTCATAAAGGATTTCTCGAAGATTGCTGTACCTCTAACAATGCTAACACGAAAGAATACTCCTTTCGTTTGGACCGATAAACAGCAAGAGGCATTTGACATTCTGAAACAGAAACTTATTCAAGCGCCGATCCTAGCCTTGCCAGAAGGCAATGACGATTTCGTTGTTTACAGCGATGCATCTGGTACTGGCTTGGGATGTGTTCTTATGCAAAGGGGAAAAGTAATTGCCTACGCTTCAAGGCAATTAAAAGACTATGAGAAAAGTGCACCAACTCATGATCTTGAGTTGGCTGCTGTTACCTTTGCACTGAAGATCTGGCGTCACTATCTATATGGGACTCGGTGTCAGCTTTACACCGATCATAAGAGTCTCAAATACCTTTTCACTCAAAAAGATCTGAACATGAAACAGCGTCGATCCTTGGTGCTTATCAAGGATTATGACTGCGAGATCTTATATCATCCCGGCAAAGCAAATGTTGTCGCGGATGCGTTGAGTAGAAAAGTATATCCAGAAAAGTGCTGTTATGCCCTAACTCCTGTAGTATTCTCTTCTGATCTTATTGAAGATATTCGAGTTGCTCAAACTGAGGCACTGAAAGAAGAGAATATTGATTCTGAAAATCTTAAAGGGCAGTTACAATTTCTAACCCTGAACCATTTGGGACTTCACTGTTTCAAAGGAAACCGAATCTGGATTCCTAAGTATGGTTCAATCCGTAGCACTCTTCTATCCGAAGCTCATCAGTCCAAGTTATCTATTCATCCTGGCAGCTCAAAGATGTATTTTGATCTGAAAGCTGATTACTGGTGGCCAGGAATGAAGAAAGACATCGGAAAATGTGTTGAAAACTGCAAAGTATGTCAGATGGTTAAGGCAGAACACCAGAAACCCTTCGGGGATATGCAACCACTGCCAGTTCCTGAATGGAAGTGGGAGCATATAACAATGGACTTCATTACGAAGCTGCCAAAGACCAAAAGACAACACGACTCTATCTGGGTAGTCGTTGATCGTTTAACGAAATCAGCACATTTCATTCCAATGAAAGAAACTTATTCCCTAGATAGATTGGCACAGTTGTACATCACAGAAATTATTTCTCGTCACGGTGTGCCAAAGTCTATTGTATCTGATCGTGATAGTCGCTTCACATCCAGATTCTGGCAAGCACTACAAGAAGGGATGGGTACTCGGATTTCTATGAGTACTGCTTATCATCCAAATGCAGATGGCCAGAGTGAGTGTACTATTCTAACTCTCGAAGATATGCTTCGTGCCTGCATTCTTGATTTAGGTGGTAACTGGGATGACCACTTGCCGTTGGTCGAATTTTCATACAATAACAGTTATCATTCAGCAATCAAGATGGCCCCTTTTGAAGTTCTATACGGAAGAAAGTGCAGAACTCCTACCTGTTGGCGCGAAACAGGTGAATCGCCAATAGCAGGACCTGCCCTTCTACAGTTGACTCACGAGAAAATTCAACTTGTTAGAAGGAATATTCTTGAAGCTCAAAGCAGGCAGAAGTCATATTATGACAATCGGCATAGATCCATCAGTTTTGCAGTTAACGATTGGGTGATGTTAAAAGTATCCCCAATGAAGAATGTGGTACGGTTCATTAAAAGAAACAAGCTAGCTCCGAGATTTATCGGACCGTTCAAGATCGTCGAAAAGATTGGAAATCAGTCTTATCGTCTTGATCTACCAGCGGACTTAGCTGGAATACATCCTGTATTCCATGTTAGTCATTTGAGAAAGACCTTAGCTGACGAAAGAGAAGTACAGATACCACACGTTAACCTACAGATAGATGAGAAGCTTCGCGTGGTTGAAGAGCCAGAACGTATTCTGGACTCGAAGATTAAGAAGCTTAGAAATAAAGAAATACAGATGGTGCTCGTCCAGTGGAAACACCACAAAGGTTCGCATCAGTCTTGGGAATCTAGAGATGTTATGAAAGCAACATATCCCAGTCTGTTCGAACGTAGCTAACTTCGGGGACGAAGTTTGTGCGTGGTGGAGCCCATTCTGTAACAACCCAACTTTTGATCCAGTTATAATCTGTGTACTTTGAGAAGATAATGTAATTTTATTACATTAATTATTTTGTCTAATTTCATTGAATATGAAAATATTAAGTAAATTATATTTATGATTTATAATTGTTAAAAGATAATTATAATAAAGAGATGTAAAATACAAAAGTTTAGTGGGTTAAATTACAAATATAACTATAATACATATATAAACCATTTTAATGGTCATTATTAACAATTAAGAGAATTGACACACTCTCTCTCTAACTTCTCTCTAAACTCTCGGCCAAATACACAAAACATCAAGAATTATCACAAATTTGCAATCAGTTGGAGAAATTAAAGTCAAGGGAGTTACAAATAGCAACAATCAACAACAAACTACAAAGAATTTGAGGTAAAATTCACTTTTAATTTTCAATTCTTATAGTGTTTGGTTCGGTTTTGTGAGAAACCAAAACCAAGACTTTAAAATGTGAAGATTTGATATTGCATGTATAAAATTTTGATAGATTATGATGAATTGAATCAAATAAATGAAACAGAAACAAAATTTGATGCCTGGATCATCCAAATTATGTAGAAATCGGAATTTTTATGAAAAATAATGTTCTTGGCAAAAATATCATATTTTGGATAATCTTGATCAAATAAGTGTGTTTATGATAGGGAAATTAGTATAAAAATACTCAAATAATGTTGTTACAACAAAATATTACATTGCATGTTAATAAATATGAGAATTTGTTGATTATTGATAAAATCCGTATGAACACAAGTATGAACATCAAGAACAAATTTCTGGAAAATTATGAAGATTAGGATCCGAATTCGGTTGAAACCGAATTCGGATGAGTGGATGATTTCGGATGGTGCTCTGATTTCGGATGCTATATTGATCCTAATTCGGATGCAATATTTCGGGTCCTTAATGGTCCGAATTCGATTATCATTTCGGTTGTGTCATGATCCGAATCCGGATGTACCACTTCGGATGTGTCCGAATCCGAGCAATCCGAATCCGGATCCGGATGATCCGAATCCGGGTGGATCCGAAATAGAGGGATCCGAAACCCAAATTTTATATATTTGATATTTCAATTAAATGAATAATTATATATATTGTTAAATATATAAATAGAGGACTTTTGAGAAATATTGAGACAAAGAATGATTTGTGAAATAGATAAGTTATCAGAATCAGATGAAATTTAAGATTATAAAGATTAAAAGACAAAAGATGACAGCCTTGATAAGACAAGTTATCAGATATCAGACCCAGATAAAATATCAGATTTAATGACCAAAAGATGATGAAAATTCATTGATAATGATGATGATATTGACATGAGATTTATATGATATAATTCTGGACAGGTTCAGTGAAATTCTGAACATAAAGACAAAGATTTTAAAAGATTTAAAGCGGGTCAGAGAATTGATTTACAGATTACAGATTGACAAAGACAAAATCCTGAGATAACTCAGGTGGCAGATTCATATATCTGTTTGACCAAGACCCAGACCTGTGAGTTATAGATATTCAGATTGAACATGCATAGATCCGGTTGAGATATATTGTTGCTGTTAGATTTATTGACATTCATTTATCAGCTGAATTGAGACCTGTGCACACCATGGTTGGGTGTTGCCCAGTGAATCATGATAGCTATTTGATTATCTTTTCATATTGCATTTAATAATTGCTTCAGACTTTGCTTTATGATTCATTGCTATCATGACTTCTAAGACATATGCTTACATCATTGATCAGACATTTGATAGATTGATTCAGCTTGACTAGCCCTTATGGTCTATTGTTCTAGACCCGGCTATTTCACCAGTTCTTATGAACTTGGTAATGACCTCCGATGTTCCGCCATATTGACTTACTGGTAGCTAGCCCAGTATGTGGCTGATCCCCACGATTTAAGCGTGAGTGTGGCTTGAACATCATCCGATTCTATGATTCTATATCTCAATCATGAGGGCTGTAGCGGCAGCCAAGACATATCACGCTAAGATTAAAGACTCCGCTTGACACGCATGTTGATATTGAAAATCTATAAACTCACTAAGCGTTGCTTACAGATGTTGCTTTAATATTTTACAGGAAAAGCCAAAGGAAAATCACCTGCAGGACCTAGTACTTAGGTCATTCAAGATCCAAGTTTTGAAACTTTCTTAGACCACTACTCAACAAACTCTCTGGTACTGATTGGAAGACAGCTAATGTGGTGGTTCTGGGTAGACTTGACGTGATGTATGATATTATGACTAGATTAGATGCTTACCCTTTTATAACTTTATTTTGAAATATGTAAACTTAAATCCTAATCTGTATGTACATGTAATTTTTAAATCCGCTATTAATTACCCTATCTTAGTATGGTTGATATCGTATTGCAATTTGTGGGACCTAGACTAGTGAGCACTGCCCCGTAAGGGGTGGTCTTCACAGGTAGTTCGTCCCAGGCTAAGTGAATCTGGACTTTGATGAATAGCAGACTTTTGGGACTTTTGTTGACGTCTATTTTGAAAAGATGATGCGGTCTCGGGTACCTTGTTCAGTCTTCCGCACTCTGATTGAAGATTTAGAAGCTAGTTTAGACCACCATTTGATCCTTAATATATTGTTGTAATTAAGTAATCAGGCAGATGGACCTGTGGTATCAAACAATTAGCAATATTTATTATTGAATGAAATGAAATATTATGACGTGTACTGTTTGTGGTAACTTGGATGTTACAGAACGTATGATAGACACTGCTGAAACTGGACAACTGTTGTTGCATGTTCCTTGATTACTTGCATTGCTCAGGACTGCTGTGAGTGACAGATTGCATTACTTACTTGCATATATTTGGGTACTTATTGGTGATTGTTACAGACTTGTATGGAAACATCTGCTGCTTGTTCCTTGATTACTTAATTGTATGCTAGGAATGTATGATAGACACTGCTGAAACTGGACAACTGTTGTTGCATGTTCCTTGATTACTTGCATTGCTCAGGACCGCTGTGAGTGACAGATTGCATTACTTACTTGCATATATTTCGATACTTACTGGTGATTGTTACTGACTTGTATGGAAACATCTGCTGCTGCTTGTTCCTTTATTACTTAACTGTATGCTAGGAACGTATGATAGACACTGCTGAAACTGGACAACTGTTGTTGCATGTTCCTTGATTACTTGCATTGCTCGGACTGCTGTGAGTGACAGATTGCATTACTTACTTGCATATGTTTCGGTACTTATTGGTGATTGTTACTGACTTCTATGGAAACATTTGCTGCTGCTGTTCTGTAACATCCAAGTTACCACAAACAGTACACGTCATAATATTTCATTTCATTAAGTAATAAATATTACTAATTTTTTGATACCACAGGTCCATCAGCCTGAATACTTAATTACAACAATAAGTTAACGATCAAATGGTGGTCTAAACTAGCTTCTAAATCTTCAATCAGAGTGCGGAAGATTGAACAAGCTACCCGAGACCGCATCATCTTTTCAAAATAGGCTTCAGCAAAAAGTCCAAAAGTCTGCTATTCATCAAATGTCCAGATTCACTTAGCCTGGGACGGACTACCTGCTATGGTCTTTCCCTTATCAGCTTTTCCTGAAAAAGAGTTGTCATGACAGAGTAAGCTAACGTTGCTTAGTGAGTAAACAGAGTTCCATTAGTTACCACACACATATAACATACTATCAGCTCCTGTCGGCAAGTCACTACGTCAGAGACGGCAAAAAGGTTGGGAGACAACCCAGTTTGTATTCCCCTATGTAAGGCCGAAGCCCTACGGGAAATGTATGGAAACAAGTCAAATAGGAAAGGAATCTGCAGAATTCCCTCCTGTGAATGGAGATCTCACATTCGGTCCTGTCGGATAATGCAGTATGCAGCGGCAAGTATATCAACAGTTAAGTAAGCAGTAAGCATGATAAGTATTTACATAAAATGTAAAAGTGAACATGCAATCAAGGCAATTCAAGTGTCTAGCTTCAGTAATGTCAAAAGTACGTTTCTATGATACAATATAGTATTAAAGAAACATGCAGCAACAATCGGAAGTTTCCATACAGTCGATGACATTCACCAATAAGTATCGAAATATATGCAAGTAATTAATGAAATCTGTCACTCACAGTGGTCCGTAGTCAGATAATGCTTAACGAATTAAGCGGTTCAGTTTACTCTGTCAAATCGGCGGTTTCCTGCAGTTCAGTTTCAAGTCTGGCATATTAATGTCAAGTCTTTAACATGATCTATCCATATAACCCTAGTTATATAATTAGGTTATTGTCAATTCTGGCTGTCGAGTCTGAGGTAGTTCCTATCGTCCCAAGGTGAGTCTATTCTTATCAGATTAATACGATTCATCTAATTATAGATGTGTGGCCTTGAAATAAAGCCAATCGTATTACTAGCTAGGTGATACACGACATACAATTCATACAGAGCTGTTACTTTATTTGTTTATATAATAGCTATGCATCTTGAACTTATGAGTTTTTATCATAATCAAAAGATACTTTTAATTACAATAGGTTGCTTAATAACTTAATCTGATTTAGGAATTAATCTTAGGCTTAAAACAAAACCAAATACGAATATAGAGGGACAGATTCGAAGTTAGAGCATACATTCAAAAGTCACCTAGATTCGAATCACATAGATTCGAACACCTTAGATTCGAAATTAACATTTCTTTTGACTTTAGGGCAGATTCGAAACAATTCAATTCGAATCTAGTTAATTAGATTCGAAATTCTTACACACTCGAGACAAGGAAATAGATTCGAAGCATTTCAATAGACTCGAACTCAATGCATAGATTCGATGGACACTACATAAATTCGAAGGACACTACATAGATTCGAAAGACACTACATAGATTCGAAAGTATTTCATTCGAAATGCTTAGATTCGAATCTCATGAATAACTCGAGTCTGTTCTAATTGATCAACGATTTTCCAGGTTTTATCAACTAAATATGAACATAAATGATAGAGAAATGGTTACTAACCTTCGTCCAAGATATATCCTTCGACTATAGATGATTTCCAAGCAAAAACAAGTCCTAAACGAGAGTAAATCAGCTTCGAATGAAGGGAATATGAGCAAACTCGAATTTGCTCAACAAAAACCGAAATAAAAGTCAGAAAAATGGTCGATTTTACCTTAAATCCGGACGAAATCCAACATGCAACGATAGATTCGTGTAGAGCTCGACGATCTCTAACCGATGGCGTATAAATCACGAGAATCCGACGGTTCGTTTAGGAGAAATTCTAGAGAGAAGGTGAGGTTGTAGAGAGAGAGAGAGAGAGAGAGAGAGTTTCAAGTCTTCCAAACTTAAGAAATGAGGAGGGATGCCCTATTTATAGGAAAATAGGGAAAAATCAGAGTTTCTACTGAATTTTCCGGAATTGACCAACTTTTATTCCCAACAATCCGATTTGCATAATTGTCTTTTAGTCACATTTTTATTCATTTTAGTCCGTTTCGTCACTTTTAGTCTTTAATTTGTCAAGTAGCTGAATTTTAATTATTAACTTTATTTCAGCTAATTTGGGGCAACTTTTCATAATTAATTATGACTTAATATAATTAACTATTTAAGATTCATGATTTCGGTTAATTACTAATATTTGGATAAAATTGCTTTATTATCCAAAGTCTGTTGCTGTAATTTGTATTTAATAAATTACGGGCTGTTACAATCTTCCCCCGTTAAATTGATTCCGTCCTCGGAATCGACTAAGACAGGAATAACTTCGGATACTTTTGCCTAATCTCGTCTTCTCGTTCCCAAGTATGCGCAGATCCCTTATGGTATTTCCATTGAACTAACACCATTGGAATTTCCTTGTTGCGCAATTTCGAAACCTTATGGTCGATTATACGCTCGGGCTCTTCTTCGTATCGCAACTGCTCGTCAATTTGCACGTCTTTCCAAGGAATCGCAGCTTCAGCGTCAACTAAACACTTTCTTAGATTACTCACGTGAAATACATCATGAATCTCAGACATTTCGGCAGGCAACTTCAATCTGTAGGCTTGCAGTCCCACACGCTCGAGAATTTCAAAAGGACCAACAAATCGAGGACTCAACTTCCCCCGTTTGCCGAACCTTACTATTCCTTTTCTTGGCGAGACCTTCAGCAACACTTTATCTCCAATTTCAAACGCAATTGGCTTACGTCTTCTATCGTGATACTTCTTTTGTCTATCCTGAGAGGTCTGAATTCGCTGTCGAATCAACTGTAGTTGGTCGTGTGCTTCCTGCAAAATCGCTGGTCCAGAGATCGGGCGTTCACCTGTTTCCCTCCAACAGGTTGGAGTTCGGCATCGACGTCCGTACAAAAACTGATAGGGAGGCATACCAATAGTCGAGTGATAACTATTGTTATAAGCAAACTCCACAAACGGCAGGTGAGTATCCCAACTTCCACCGAGATCAATCACACAGGCACGTAACATATCTTCTAAGGTCAAAATCGTTCTCTCACTTTGCCCGTCCGTTTCAGGATGATAGGCGGTGCTCATCTTAAGTTCAGTCCCTAGCCCATTTTGAAAAGCCTTCCAAAAACGAGAAGTAAATCTGCTGTCACGGTCCGATACTATAGACAATGGAACACCATGTCTAGTCACGATTTCTTTCATGTACAATTCAGCTAACTTTTCGAGGCGTTCATCTTCACGTATGGGTAGGAAATGGGCTGACTTAGTAAGTCGATCCACTATTACCCATATAGAGTCATGATTCCGCTTAGTCCTGGGCAGCTTCGTCACAAAGTCCATAGTTATGTGGTCCCACTTCCATTCCGGGATTGGCAATGGTTGTAGTTCCCCATACGGTTTCTGATGTTCCGATTTGACTTGTAAACAAGTCATGCAATTTTCTACATATCGTCCTACGTCCTTCTTCATTCCAGGCCACCAATATGCCGTTTTCAAATCTTGGTACATTTTAGTAGAACCAGGATGTACCGAAAATTTTGACATATGAGCCTCCGACAGAATTTGATCACGAATTCCTCCTAATCTAGGGACCCATATTCTATTCATGAACCGTCTAAGACCACGATTATCAAGGGTCAGCTTGGTCACATAAGTAACCATACGTTCAGATTTCAAGTTCTCATCCCGAATGGCTTCGGTTTGAGCGGCAATAATCGACTCAGGCAAGGCAGACTCCAAAACAACAGAAGTCAATGCATAACATCGGGTATAATGGTCTTGTCCGGTTTTGCGGCTTAGGGCATCTGCTACAATGTTTGCTTTACCTGGATGGTAAAGGATTTCACAGTCATAGTCTTTAATCAATTCCATAGATCGCCTTTGTCGCATATTCAGCTCTTTTTGGTCAAATATATACTTCAGACTTTTGTGATCTGTATATAACTTGCATCTAGTCCCATACAGATAATGTCGCCAAATTTTCAATGCAAAGGTCACGGCTGCAAGCTCCAAGTCATGCGTCGGGTAATTCTTTTCATGCGCCTTTAGCTGCCTTGATGCGTAGGCAATTACTTTATCCATTTGCATCAACACACAACCTAATCCCATCTTAGAAGCATCACTATAGACTACAAAATCATCATTACCCTCAGGTAAGGCCAGAATCGGTGCTTCAATTAGCTTACGCTTCAGAGTCTCAAAGGCTCGATCTTGGGATTCATTCCATTCAAACTTAACCTCCTTCTTCGTCAGACTGGTTAAAGGCACCGCAATCTTGGAGAAATCACGGATAAATCTTCTATAATAGCCCGCTAAACCCAAGAAACTCCAAACTTCAGATACGTTTTTCGGCGCTTCCCACTTCTGAATCGCATCAACCTTTGATGGATCTACGGCTATTCCCTCACCGGAGACAATATGTCCTAAAAATTGCACCTGGCGTAACCAGAATTCACATTTGGAGAATTTTGCATAGAGTCGCTCCTTTCGTAACAAGTCTAGCAATTCTCGCAAATGCATCGCATGGTCAGATTCAGACTTAGAGTAAATCAAGATGTCATCAATAAAGACTATCACTGATTTATCCAGCATTGGTCTACATACCCTATTCATGAGGTCCATAAATGCTGCCGGGGCATTTTTGAGACCGAACGGCATTACTAGGAATTCAAAATGGCCATATCGAGTACGAAATGCAGTCTTCGGTACGTCAGACTCAAATACTTTGAGTTGATGATATCCAGATCGGAGATCAATCTTTGAGAAGTAGCTAGCCCCTTGCAGTTGATCAAACAAGTCGTCAATTCTTGGCAGAGGGTATCGGTTCTTGATAGTTACTTTATTTAGCTCCCGATAATCAATACACATGCGAAAGGTACCATCCTTCTTCTTAACAAAAAGAACCGGAGCACCCCAAGGAGAAGTACTCGGACGAATAAACCCTTTTTCCAATAATTCCTGCAACTGACTCATCATTTCCTTCATTTCATTCGGGGCAAGACGGTAAGGGGCTTTCGCGATAGGAGCAGCACCCGGTACAAGGTTAATGTGGAATTCGATTTGACGATCTGGTGGCAATCCAGAGATGTCATCCGGGAATACATCAGGGAATTCTTGAACTACGGGTACTTCAGACAAGGTCTTTTTAACTTCCTTAGCATCTATGGCATATGCTAAATAGGCGGAACAACCTTTGGTTAGGCATTTTCGGGCTTTCATTATAGAAATGAGACCTAATCCCCGAGTCTTTCTGTCACCATAAACATAACGTTCACTTCCTTCGGGAGTTCTAATTCTAATTATCCTTTTGGCACAAAGGATTTCAGCATTATTCATCATGAGCCAGTCCATTCCTATAATAACATCGAATTCTCTAATCCACATCGGTATCAGGTCAACATCCGAGGAGAGATCATCAATCACTAGCTTACAGGAACGAAAGACTCTATTCACAGTCACAAAATTCGAGCTAGCAGTTTCTATGTCTAAGGGTGCAGGTAACATTACAGGGGCAAAATCAAACTGTTTAGCAAACTTTTCAGACACATATGACAGATTAGAACCAGAGTCAAATAAGATTAAGGCAGGCATAGAGTTAACAAGAAATGTACCCAAGACGACATCAGCAGTTTCTTTTGCCTCTTCGGCTGTCATCTGGAAAGATCTTGGTTGATTCCTCGGGGCAGAAGAACCTTTGACTGATTGCTGAGGTGAAGATGCAGGCGGAGGAACAAATCGAGGCCGGGTATAGTCTTTAGCATGGTGCCCCAACGTAATGCAGTTTCGGCAAGCCTCACTGCGCCTGGGACATTCTGACCTATCATGACCATTCTGTCTGCAGCAGTAGCACTTAACGAACGCAGGATCGCACTTTCCTTCATGAATTTGCTTGCAGCGAGGACATGCAGGCTTTGGCGCCGAGGTCACAGCATAGGATTTAGCCTTCTTAGAAGACTGCTTATCTCCTTTCCTTGAACTTTCATTCTTCCTTTCAGCTCTCTCAGATTTTTCCTTCTTATTAGATTTAGCAATAAAATGACATGCTCGCTCAGGATAGATTTCAAGTTCACCTTCCCTAGCAATTTCAACCGCTTCGATATAACTTCTCGGTCTACCAGACTTCACAAACTTCCGAATTTCTCGATCCAGGCCATCCACAAACAAATCCCTTCTCCTTTCATCAGTGTCCACAGGATGATCAGATAACAGCGAGAGCCTGGTAAATTCCAGCTCATAGTCTGTTACAGATCTTGTACCTTGCTGAAACGATAGCAGGGTTTTCTCCATCTGGCGCTTAACATCCTGAGGGCAGTATTTCTCCTTCAGATGAATCTTGAATTGATCCCAATTAATGGATTTCTCCATTGCATCAGACATGGGATTTGTAATAGACTTCCACCAACGGCCAGCTCCATCTTCCAACATTCCCGTCGCAAATGTGACCTTGTCTTTTTCACCACACTTAGAGAGTTTGAACGCTTTCTCCACGTTCGCGACCCAGTCCATAGCTTTAACAGGATCAGATTGTAACAGCCCGTAATTTATTAAATATAAATTACAGCAGCAGACTTTGGATATTAAAGCAATTCTAATCCAAATATTAGTAAATAACCGAAAATATGAATCTGTAATAATTAATTATATTAAGTTATAAATAATTATGAAAGGTTGCCCAAAATTAGCTGAAATAAGGTTAATAATTAAAATTCAGCTAAATGACAAATTAAAGACTGAAAATGTCAAAACGGACTAAAATGAATAAAAAAAATATATGACTAAAAGACAATTATAGCAAATCTAGAACTTCTTTGCTATTATTTGCATCTGAAATGCAAATCGGAGTGTTGGGAATAAAAGTTGGACAATTCCGGAAAATTCAGTAGAAAATCTGATTTTTCCTATTTCCCTATAAATAGGGTATTCCTCCTCATTTCCTTGGTTTGGAAAACTAGAACTCTCTCTCTCTCTCTACACCCTCACCTTCTCTCTAGAATTTCTCCTAAACGATCCGTTGGATTCTCGTGATTTATACGCCATCGGTTAGAGATCGTCGAGCTCTACACGAATCTATCATTGCATGTTAGATTTCGTTCGGATTTAAGGTAAAATCGACCATTTTTCTGACTTTTATTTCGGTTTTTGTTGAGCAAATTCGAGTTTGCTCATATTCCCTTCATTTGAAGCTGATTTGCTTCCGTTTAGGACCTGTTTTTGCTTGGAAATCGTCTATAGTCGAAGGATACAGCTTGGACGAAGGTTAGTGACTATTACTCCCTTATTTTTGCTCAATTTCGTAGTTAAAAACCTGGAAAATTGTTGAACAAGTAGAACAAACTCGAGAGATTCATGAGCAGACTCGAAATCACTAGACTCGAATTGTATGGTTCCGAATCTGTGAGTTCGAATCTATGTGTGTGTGTTTCGAGTCTATGAGTGTGCTCTCGAATCTATCCTAGAATCTAATTTCGAAACTAGCTCATTTCGAATCTATCTGATTCGAATCTATGTATTTCGAATCTATTAGTTTCGAATGTATGTTGCCTTCGAGTCTATGTAGGTGTTTCGAGTTTATGTCCATATTTCGAACCTATGTATGCTTCGAATCTATGTATGCTTCGAATCTGCTTCCTTGTCTCGAGTTTGTGAGAATTTTGAATCTAAGCAATTAGATTTGAATGAATCTGGTTCGAATCTGTCCCTTTATATTCGTATTTGGTTTTATTTTAAGCCTAAGATTAATCCCTAAATCAGATTAAGTTATTAAACAACTTATTTTAATTGAAAGTGTCCTTGGATTATGATAAAACTCACAAGTTCAAGTTGCATAACTATTTTATGCACAAATAAATTAACCGACTCTGTATGAACCTTTAGAATGTGTATGGCATGTTACACCTTGCTAGAAATACGATTGGCTTTGTTTCAAGGCCACACATCTGTAATTAGGGATCGTACTGATCTGATAAGAAAAGACTCAACTTGGGACGATAGGAACTACCTCAGACTCGACAGTCCAGAATTGACAATAACATAATTATATAACTAGGGTTATATAGATCATGCTACAAAACTTGACATTAATATGCCAGACTTGAAACTGAACTGCAGGAACCCGTCGATTGACAGAGTAAACTGAACCGCTTATTTCGTTAAGCATTATCTGACTACGGACCACTGTGAGTGATAGATTTCATTAATTACTTGCATATATTTCGATACTTATTGGTGAATGTATTGACTGTATGGAAACTTCCGATTGTTGCTGCATGTTTCTTTAATACTATATTGTATCATAGAAACGTACTTTTGACATTACTAAAGCTAGACACTTGAATTGCCTTGATTGCATGTTCACTTTTACATTTTATGTAAATACGTATCATGCTTACTGCTTACTTGACTGTTTATATATTTGCCGCTGCATACTGCATTATCCGACAGGACCGAATGTGAGATCTCCATTCACAGGAGGGAATTCTGCAGATTCCTTTCCTATTTGACTTGTTTCCATACACTTCCCGTAGGGCTTCGGCCTTACACATGGGAATACCGACTGGGTTGTCTCCCAACCTTTTTGACGTCTCTGACGTAGTGACTTGCCGACAGGAGCTGATAGTATGTTATATGTGTGTGGTAACTAATGGAACTCTGTTTACTCACTAAGCATTGTTAGCTTACTCTGTCATGACAACTCTTTTTCAGGAAAAGCTGATAAAGGCAAGACCATAGCAGGTAGTTCGTCCCAGGCTAAGTGAATCTGGACTTTGATGAATAGCAGACTTTTGGACTTTTGATGACGCCTATTTTGAAAAGATGATGCGGTCTCGGGTAGCTTGTTCAGTCTTCCGCACTCTGATTGAAGATTTAGAAGCTAGTTTAGACCACCATTTGATCTTTAAGTTATTGTTGTAATTAAGTATTCATGCTGATGGACCTGTGGTATCAAACAATTAGTAATAGTTATTATTTAATGAAATGAAATATTATAACGTGTACTGTTTGTGGAAACTTGGATGTTACAAAGTTGGTATCAGAGCAGCGGTTTAATCATCGGATTGGCCACCCGATACTTAAACTACTGGTATGGTATGGACTATGTGACTCTGAATTCCCGAACAAGTCACCGAGACCTAGGGTAACTTAATTAGTAAAGGACTACCCACACAACTTGACCTAAGATAGGCAAATGATGACTGATAGGATGGGGGAGGGATTGACTGCTTGATACTGACTTGACTTTAACTTGACTTTGTGCCAGCCTGACTGACTGCCTTCATATCTATGAATTTAGATGTGATTATCTGACGTAGGAATTATGACTCGAATCGTGCTTATTTGAATTAGGAAATAATAGTTATTTCCTTTATATATTTTCAGCCAATGGCTGATAAGAATCCAAATGTTGCTGGTACCTCGACTGTTGGTAAAGCTGCTGATGCTGCAGCTGATCAACACAAAGAATCTGTTCATGTAGAGGATTTAGGCACTGACCCTGAAAATACTGCTAATGACTCAAGCAGTACTGCCACCCCTGTGCCTCCTCAGCAGGCTCAGTTGATAGATCTCGTTCATAAGTTGAATGAGGATAACCGTAGGCAGATGCAGCTTATGATGGATAGGAACCGACTGCAGACTGATATGGCGGTTGAAGACCGATTTAAAGAATTTAGAGACTTGCTTACTAAGGGTAAAGCGGTGATGCAATCTGACGAAGTAAACCAGCGTGAAATTGAATTTAAGCGCCGGGAAGAAGAACTTAGGTTGCGAGAACTTAAGTTACAGGAGTTAGAGTTGAAGTATAAGGAAGAGATGGTAGCGAAGCCCAAGAAAGATCGAAAGAGGAAACATAGGCATGTGTCATCTGATGAAAGTGAGACTGACTCTTCTGACCATCACGTTAAGGTAGGACGTGAGTGTACGTTTGTTGATTCCAAGAAGTGTGGAGCTCGTACGTTTACGGGGTCATCGGATCCGGTTAAAGCCATGGATTGGGTTGCAAATGTGGAGAAGGCGTTTAAACTCTCCAAGTGTGGTGAAAAAGACAAGGTCACATTTGCGACAGGAATGTTGGAAGATGGAGCTGGCCATTGGTGGAAGTCTATTACTAATCCCATGTCTGATGCAATGGAGAAATCCATTACTTGGGATCAATTCAAGATTCATCTGAAGGAGAAATACTGCCCTCAGGATGTTAAGCGCCAGATGGAGAAAACCCTGCTATCTTTTCAGCAAGGTACAAGATCCGTGACGGACTATGAGCTGGAATTTACCAGGCTCTCGCTGTTATCTGATCACCCTGTTGATACCGACGAAAGGAGAAGGGATTTGTTTGTGGATGGCCTGGATCGAGAAATTCGGAAGTTTGTGAAATCTGGTAGGCCGGGAAGTTATATTGAAGCAGTTGAAATTGCTAGGGTAGGTGAGCTTGAAATCTATCCTGAGCGAGCGTGCCCTTTTATTGCCAAATCTAGTAAGAGGGAAAAATCTGAGAGAGCTGAAAGGAAGAATGAAAGTTCGAAGAAGGGAGATAAGCAGTCTTCCAAGAAAGCTAAGTCGTATGCTGTGACCTCGACGCCAAAGCCTGCTTGTCCTCGCTGCAAGCAAATTCATGAAGGGAAATGCGATCCTGCGTTCGTTAAATGTTACTGCTGTAGACAGAACGGTCACGATAGGTCAGAATGTCCCAGGCGCAGTGAGGCTTGTCGAAACTGCATTACGTTGGGGCATCATGCTAAAGACTGTACTCGACCCCGATTTGTTCCTCCGCCTGCATCTTCACCTCAGCAATCAGTCAAGGGTTCCTCTGCTCCGAGGAATCAACCGAGATCCTTCCAAATGACAGCCGAAGAGGCAAAAGAGACTGCTGACGTCGTCACGGGTACATTTCTTGTTAATGATATGCCTGCCTTAATCTTATTTGACTCTGGCTCTAATCTGTCGTATGTGTCTGAAAAGTTTGCTAAACAGTTTGATTTTGCCCCTGTAATGTTACCTGCACCCTTAGACATAGAAACTGCTAGCTTGAATTTTGTGACTGTGAATAGAGTCTTTCGTTCCTGTAAGCTAGTGATTGATGACCTCTCCTCGGACGTTGACCTGATACCGATGTGGATTAGAGAATTCGATGTTATTATAGGAATGGACTGGCTTATGACGAATAATGCTGAAATCCTTTGTGCTAAAAGGATAATTAGAATTAGAACCCCCGAAGGAAGTGAACGTTATGTTTATGGCGATAGAAAGACTCGAAATTTAGGTCTCATCTCTGTAATGAAAGCCCGAAAGTGCCTAACCAAAGGTTGTTCCGCCTATTTAGCCTATGCAATAGATGCTAAAGAAGTTAAAAATACCGTGTCTGATGTACCTGTAGTTCGAGATTTCCCTGACGTATTCCCGGATGACATCTCTGGTTTGCCACCAGATCGTCAAATCGAATTCCATATTGACCTTGTACCGGTTGCTGCTCCTATCGCAAAAGCCCCTTACCGTCTTGCTCCGAATGAAATGAAGGAAATGATGAGTCAGTTGCAGGAATTATTGGAAAAAGGGTTTATTCGTCCGAGTACTTCTCCTTGGGGTGCTCCGGTTCTTTTTGTTAAGAAGAAGGATGGTACCTTTCGCATGTGTATCGATTATCGGGAGTTAAATAAGGTAACTATTAAGAACCGATACCCTCTGCCTAGAATTGATGACTTGTTTGATCAATTGCAAGGGGCTAGTTATTTTTCAAAGATTGATCTCCGATCTGGATATCATCAACTCAAAGTATTTGAGTCTGACGTACCGAAGACTGCATTTCGTACTCGTTACGGCCATTTTCAGTTTCTAGTAATGCCGTTCGGTCTCACAAATGCCCCGGCCGCATTTATGGACCTTATGAATAGAGTATGTAGACCAATGCTGGATAAATCAGTGATAGTCTTCATTGATGACATCTTGATTTACTCTAAGTCTGAATCTGATCATGCGATGCATTTGCGAGAATTGCTAGAATTGTTACGAAAGGAGCGACTCTACGCAAAATTCTCCAAATGTGAATTTTGGTTACGCCAGGTGCAGTTTTTAGGACATATTGTCTCCGGTGAGGGAATAGCCGTAGATCCATCAAAGGTTGATGCGGTTCAGAAGTGGGAAGCGCCGAAAAGCGTATCTGAAGTTCGAAGTTTCTTGGGTTTAGCGGGCTATTACAGAAGATTTATCCGTGATTTCTCCAAGATTGCGGTGCCTTTAACCAGTCTGACGAAGAAAGAAGCTAAGTTTGAATGGAATGAATCTCAAGATCGAGCCTTTGAAACTCTGAAACGTAAGCTAGTAGAAGCGCCGATTCTGGCCTTACCTGAGGGTAATGATGATTTTGTAGTCTATAGTGATGCTTCTAAGATGGGATTAGGCTGTGTGCTGATGCAAAGGGATAAAGTAATTGAATACGCATCAAGGCAGCTAAAGACGCATGAAAAGAATTACCCGACGCATGACTTGGAGCTTGCAGCCGTGACTTTTGCACTGAAGATTTGGCGGCATTATCTGTATGGGACTAGTTGCAAGTTATATACCGATCACAAAAGTCTGAAGTATATATTTGACCAGAAAGAGCTGAATATGCGACAAAGGCGATCTATGGAATTGATTAAAGACTATGACTGTGAGATCCTTTACCATCCAGGTAAAGCAAACATTGTAGCAGATGCCCTAAGCCGCAAAACCGGACCAGACCATTATACCCGATGTTATGCTTTGACTTCTGTTGTTTTGGAGTCTGCCTTGCCTGAGTATTGCCGCTCAAACCGAAGCCATTCGGGATGAGAACTTGAAATCTGAACGTATGGTTACTTATGTGACCAAGCTGACCCTTGATAATCGTGGTCTTAGACGGTTCATGAATAGAATATGGGTCCCTAGATTAGGAGGAATTCGTGATCAAATTCTATCGGAGGTTCATATGTCAAAATTTTCGGTACATCCTAGTTCTACGAAAATGTACCAAGATTTGAAAACGGAATATTGGTGGCCTGGAATGAAGAAGGACGTAGGACGTTATGTAGAAAATTGCATGACTTGTTTACAAGTCAAATCGGAACATCAGAAGCCGTATGGAGAACTTCAACCATTGCCAATCCCGGAATGGAAGTGGGACCACATAACCATGGACTTTGTGACGAAGCTGCCCAGGACTAAGCAGAATCATGACTCTATATGGGTAATAGTGGATCGACTTACTAAGTCAGCCCATTTCCTACCCATACGTGAAGATGAACGCCTCGAAAAGTTAGCTGAATTGTACGTAAAGGAAATCGTGACTAGACATGGTGTGCCATTGTCTATAGTATCTGACCGTGACAGCAGATTTACTTCTCGTTTTTGGAAGGCTTTTCAGAATGGACTAGGAACTGAACTTAAGATTAGCACCGCCTATCATCCTGAAACTGACGGGCAAGTGAGAGGACAATTTTGACCTTAGAAGATATGTTACGTGCCTGTGTGATTGATCTCGGTGGAAGTTGGGATACTCACCTGCCGTTTGTGGAGTTTGCTTATAACAATAGTTATCACTCGACTATTGGTATGCCTCCATATCAGCTTTTGTACGGGCGTCGATGCAGAACTCCAACCTGTTGGAGGGAAACAGGTGAACGGCCGATCTCTGGACCAGCGATTTTGCAAGAAGCCCATGACCAACTACAGTTGATTCGACAGCGGATTCAGACTTCTCAAGACAGACAGAAGAAGTATCATGATAAAAGACGAAAACCAATCGCGTTTGAAGTTGGAGATAAAGTGTTGCTGAAGGTCTCGCCAAGAAAAGGAATAGTAAGGTTCGGCAAACGGGGGAAGTTGAGCCCTCGATTTGTGGGTCCTTTTGAAATTCTCGAGCGTGTAGGATTGCAGGCCTACAGATTGAAGTTGCCTGCCGAAATGACTGGGATTCATGATGTATTTCATGTCAGTAATCTTCGAAAGTGTTTAGCTGACGCTGAAGCTGTGATTCCTTGGAAAGACGTGCAAATTGATGAGCAGTTGCGATACGAAGAAGAGCCCGAGCGTATAATCGATCATAAGGTTACGAAATTGCGCAACAAGGAAATCCCAATGGTGTTAGTTCAATGGAAATATCATAAGGGATCTGCGCAAACTTGGGAACGAGAAGACGAGATTAGGCAAAAGTATCCGAAGTTATTCCTGTCTTAGTCGATTCCGAGGACGGAATCAATTTAACGGGGGAAGATTGTAACAGCCCGTAATTTATTAAATATAAATTACAGCAGCAGACTTTGGATAATAAAGCAATTTTAATCCAAATATTAGTAATTAACCGAAAATATGAATCTGTAATAGTTAATTATATTAAGTTATAATTAATTATGAAAAGTTGCCCAAAATTAGCTGAAATAAAATTAATAATTAAAATTCAGCTAAATGACAAATTAAAGACTGAAAATGACGAAACGGACTAAAATGAATAAAAAAATATGACTAAAAGACAATTATAGCAAATCTAGAACTTCTTTGCTATTATTTGCATCTGAAATGCAAATCGGAGTGTTGGGAATAAAA
>JAANYP010000660.1:30175-41998 GCA_020465985.1 Centrapalus pauciflorus | reverse complement strand
GCATGTGATTTTACAAATTGGAACTAACTTACCTTGCTATGTTTTTCCGGTACTTTAATTGGTGATTGTTTTACTGACTTGTGTATTGAAACATCAAGCTTCTTCTTGTGTTCCTTTTGATTACTAATTTGTTGTTTATAGGATCGTTATCTTAGACAACTTGGGATTATAACTGCGGAAACTGGACACTACTACTAGCTGTCAGCATGTTCCTTGATTTACTTTTGCAAATGTGCTCAGGTTTGTTCGCTGTGATTTGCTTAACTTACTGCTGGCATAAATGTGTCGGTAAACTTATTGGTGAGTGTTTAGACGGACTTGATATGGAACATCTGCTGCTGGTAGCTTGTTTCCTTGATTACTTATTGTAATGCTAGATGAAACGGTATGAAATAAAACAACTATACGGACAAACCTAAGAAGACAGCGCTGAAACTGGACAACTGATAATGTGCAATGTGTCCTTGGATTAACTTATGCGAATTGCCACAAGGACCGTTGTGCGTGACAGATCCATTACTTCTACTTTTTCTATGTTTCAGTACTTGTATGACTTATTGGGTGATTGATACTGACTTGTATGGAGACCATCCTAATTGTTGCTTGTTTCCTTGATTGACTTAAATTAATTGTAGCCTAGGAACGTAATGATAAACAATGCAAAAACTAACACTTTTACTGCTGCAAAGCATGTTCCTGTGATTACTTGGAGCATTGCGCAGGACTGATGGTTGAGTGAGCAGATTACGCACTATTACGTTTGCACATATGTTTGTTTGTCGAGTACTTATTTGGTTGATTGATGTTAATGACTTGTAATGGAAACATTTTTGTTGCCCGGCTTGTTCTTGGATTACTTAATTGTAATGCTAGGAAGTATGATAGACCAAACTGTTGAAACTGGACAACCTGTGTTTGCCAAATGTTTCCTTGATTACCTTGCATTGCTTCCGTAAAACCACCTGGTGAGGAACAGATTGCATTATTACTTGACAATATGGGTGCGGTACTTATGTGATTGTTCTCTGACTTGTTAAATGGAAACATCTGCTGCTCTGCTTGACTTGTTCTGATTACTTCTTTGTATGTTTAGGACGTAGGATAGACAATTGCTAAAACTAGCAACTGCTTAGCTGGCATGGGCCCCCTTAATTTGTAACTTGCATTGCTCAGGAACGACCTTGCCTGTGAGTGACAAGATTTGCAAACTACTTACTTGCCCATATGTTTGTTTTTGCGGTACTTATTTTATTATTGGTGATTGTTACCTGACTTGTAATGGAACAATCTGTTGCTAGCACTTGGTCCTTGATTACTTAATTGTAGCTTAGGAACCGTATGATAGAAAGAGAACACTACTGAACTGGACAACGTTTTGTTGCATTGTTCCTTGATTTACTTTTACTTCACTTGCTCAGGATTGCTCAGGAACCCCACTTGTGAGTGACAGATTGCCATTGACTTACTTGCATATGTTTTTCGGAGTACTTATTGGTGATTGTTGTACTTTCCTGACTATGTTATGGAAACATTGTGTTGGCCCTCTCTCTTGGCTGCTTTTTTAGCTCCTGATTACTTATTTGGATGTTTAGGAACGTCATGATAGACACTGCTGAAAACTGGTCAACTGCTGCTATGCATGTTTCCTTGATTACTTTAGACTTGCATTGCTAGGACCGCGTTGTAGTGACAGATTGCAAAACTACTTACGTGCATATTTTTCCGGTACATATATTGGTGATTGGTACTGACTTGGTATGGAAACAATCGCTGCTGACTTGTTCCTTGAATTTACTTTACATTGATGTTAGGAACGTATGATAGACACTAGCTGAAAAACTGGAAAAACTGCTAGCAGGAGCGTTGTCCTTTGATTACTTTACTTGAATGCCAGGTTCGCGTGGTGATTGCATTACTTACTGGAATATGTTTTCCGGTACTAGTATTTGTGATATTGTACTCTGCTTGTATAGGAAACATCTGCTTGCTGCTTGTTCCTTTGGAATTACTTAACTTAATAAAAAAATTGTAGGCTAGAACCGGATGGATATACAAACTGCTGAACGGGGAACACTGTGTTTGCATGTTCCTTGGATTTACTTCATTGCTTAGGAACCGTTGTGTGAGTGACAGATTGATTTCCATTACTATACTTTTCATATGTTTCAAGTACTTATGGTGATTGATACTAGACTTGTATGGAGACATCTATTGTTTGCCTTGTTCCTTGATTACTTAAATTTGTATGCTTATAGGAACTGTGATAAAACAATGGCAAAAAAAAAACTGGAAAACTATGGAGCAAACCTGCTGCTGGCATGTTCCTTGATTACTTGCCATTATTTGCTCAGGACCTGCTGTGAGTGACGATTGGTAACTACGTACTTGCATATGTTCTTCATGTTTTTCAAGTACTTATTTGTGATTGTTAATATGACTTTGTATGGAAAACCATTTGTTGCTGCTTGTTCCTTTGCTTACTTAATTGTAATGCTAGGAACGTAAATGATAGACACTGTTTGAACTGGAACCAACTGTGTTTTGCAGTTTGGCATGTTTTTTTCCCTTGATGACTTGCATTGCCTGTTGCATTGCTCCGGACCCACTGTGGGACAAGATTGCATTACTTACTTTTGCATATGTTTTCGATAAACGTATTTGGTGATTGTTAAATGACTTGGTATGGAAAACAAAGCTGCTGCTTGCCTTGTTCCTTGATTACGGTGGGAGGGGGGTGGCGGTTACTGTTAATTGTAATGTTTAAGGAACGTATGATAGACAACTGGCTAAAACTAACAACAACTGCTGCGGCATGGTTTTCCTTGATTACTTTCATTTGCTCAAGGGACTTTTGCTGTGAGTGACAAAAAAGAATTGCACTAAACTTACTTTTGCATATGTTTTTCGGTACTTATATTTTGGTGATTGGTGGTTTTACTCTGAACTGTATGGAAAACCTCGTGTTGCTGGCTTGTTTCCTTGATTACTAATTGTAGCCTAGGAACGTATGGTAGCAAACTTTGAAACCTGGACAACTGTTGTTGCCATGTTTTCCTTGAATTACTTTTGCATATTGCTCAGGACACCACTGTGAGAGACAGATTTCATGTACTTACTTTGGCATATGTGTGTCGGACTTAGTTGTGATGTTACGATGACTTGTAATGAAAACATTTTTGTTGCTTGGCTTGCTGTCCCTGATTTACTTAATGTATGTTTTTTGTAGAACGTAATGATAAGAAGACACTTAACTAAAAAAACTGCTGAAGACTGGTCACCATAACCCTGCTGCTTTAGCATGTTCCCCGTGATTACTTGCATGTATTGCTTCCAGGAACCCGTGTGTGAGTGACAGATTGCACTTACTTACAACATGCAGATGTTTTTCGGTACTAATTGGTGATGATTGTTTTACTCTGACTTGTTCTGGAAACATCAGCTGCTTGTGCTAGCCTTGTTCCTTTGATTACTTAATTGGTTTGTTATAGGGAACGTACTGATAGAAGTACGCTCTGCTGCAAACCTAAAAAAAACCTAGGGACAACTGCCTGCTGTGTGCATGTTTTCCTTTGGCTTCTTTTTTTATGCCAGTGCCTCAAAGGTTTCGCGGTGATTGCATTAAACTTACTTTGGGCATATGTTACGGTACTTATTGGTTGATTGTTCTCTGACTAAGTGTTATGGAAACATCTGCTGCCTGCTTTTGTTCGTTGTTGATTAACTTAAGTGTATGCTTGGAACGTAAGATAGACCCCTGACTTGGGCTGAAACCAGGACAAAACTGTAATTGCACCATGTTTCCTTGATTAGCTTTGCATTTGCTTATTTGTTGGCTCAGACCGTTTGTGATTGACCAAGATTGCATTACTACTTACTTGCCATATGTTTCAGTACTTATTGGTGATTGATTACTGACTTGTTAATGGAAACAGCTATTGTGTGCTTGTTCTTGATTACTACTTAATTGTATGCTAGGAAGCGGTATGAATAACAATGCCTGAAACTGAACCAACTGCCTCTAACGTTTACTATTATTTGCATGTTCTTGATTACTTGCATTGCTCAGGTTTGTTTCGCTAGTTTGATTGCATTACTTGCGTGGCATATGTTTCGGTAACTTATGTGGGTGATTTGGTTACTGACTTGTAATGGAAAACAATCTTGCTGCTACTAGCTATGGCTATGCTTTGCGTGTTTCCTTGAATTTACTTTTAATGGTATGCTAGGAACGTATGATAGACAATGCTGAAACTAGACAACTGGTTGTTTTTCAAAAAAATGTTTTTCCTTGCTTACTTGGCCTTGCTCAGGACCCCAGACGCCGGTGAAGTGTGACAGATTGGCACGTACTTACCACTTGCAATATGTTTCGATACTTAATTTCTGATTGATTTACTACTTCTGACGTTGTAATGGAAACATCTGCTGGCTTGTGCGTTGTCCCTTGATTACTTTAATGTCTTATGCTAGGAACGTATAAATTAGACACTAAGACACTAGCCTGAACGGGACAACTGTTGTTGCAAATGTTCCTGGTTGATTACTTTGCATTGCTCAGGACCACTGGTGAGTGACAGATTGCAAGTTAAACTTACTTGCAGAATTTCTTTCGGGTACTGTTATTGGTGAGTGTTACTGACTGGTATGGAAAAAATTTGTTACTACTTACTTGCTCTGTTACTCTTGTTGTATCCACTGATTACTTAATTGGTATGTTAGGAACGTATGAGAGACAAGGCTTTAACTTCTAAACTGCTTTACTAACTGCTCTGAGCACCTGCGTGAAACTGGACAACGCTGCTGATGTTTCCGTTGATTACTTGCATTTGCTCAGGACCCGCTGTGAGTGCAGATTGCAACTTACTAACTTTACTATTGCATATGTTTTTTTCAGGTAAAACTTATAGTGGTGATTGTTACTGACTTTTTGTAATGGAAACATCAGCTGCTGCTTTGTTCCGTTGATTACTTAATTGTATGTTGGAAACGGAAACGTATGATAGAACACTACTGCTGAAAACTGGAACAACTACAAACTTGCCTGCAGCAATGTTTTCCTTTGATTACTACTGCCATTGCCTCAGGTTCGCTGTGATGGTGCCAATTACTTTTACTCTGGCATATGTTTTCGTTACTTATTGGTTGATTGTTACTGACTTGTATGAAACAATTCCTGCTGCTGCCTTGGTTTCCTTGATTACTTTACTTGTTGCTAGGAACGACGTATGATAGACAAGCTGCTTCTGCTTGAAACTGGAACCCAACTGTAGTTTTGCATGTTTTCCCTTTTGATGACTTGCATTGCGCCAGGACCCGTTGTGAGTGACAGATTCCATTACTTTACTTTTCATATGTTTTCAGTACTTATGTGGAGATTGATACTGACCCCTTGTATGGGAAGACATCTATTGTTGGCTTGTTCCGTGATTACGTTAATTGTATGGCTTAGGACGGTGATAAACAAGGCAAAAACTGGGACAACTGACTGCCGCAATGTTTTTTCCTTGAAATTACTTGGCATTGCTCAGGACTGTGCTGTGAGTGACAGATGCAGCTACGTTACTTGGCATAGTGTTTCCAAAGCAGTTAACTTAGTTGGTGAGTTGTTAATGACTTGTAATGGAAACATTTTGGTTTTGCTGCTGCGTTGTTTTCGCTTGATTACTTAAAATTGTAAATGCTAGGGAACTATGAATAGACACTGTATGAAACTGGACAAAACTGTTGTTGGCAAATGTTTCCTGGATTTACTTGCATTGCTCCGGAACACCACCCCCCCCCACTGTGAAGGACAGATTGCATTACTGTTTACTTGCATATGTTTCCGGTAACTTACTTAAATTTTGTGTTGTTTTATGTTTATTGCCTTGTATGGAAACATCGCTGCTGGCCTTGTTCCTTGATTACTTAATTGTAATGTTTAGAACGTATGATAAGACAGAACTTCGGCTAAAACCCTAGACACCACTTGCCTTGCTTTTTTTTTTTGCCATTGGTTGATGTTCCTTGAATTACTTGCCATGCTTCAGGACCTTGCTGTGAAGTGACAGATTAGCACTACTTTTACTTTGCATATGTTTTCGGTACTCTTTATTGGGGTTGATTGTTACTGACTTTGTATGGAAACATCTTTGCTGCTGTTTTCCTTGATGTACTTTAAATTGTAATGCCTAGGAACGTAATGATAGACCTACTGAAACTGGACCAACTGTTTGTTGCATGTTCCTTGATTTGCCTTGCATTGCTCAGGACCACTTGTGAGTGACATAATTTTGCATACTTTACTTGCGATATGTTTTTTTCGGGTCTTATTGGTGATTGTTACTGACTTGTATGGAAACATTTGTTGCTGCTTGCTCCCTGATTACTTAATTGTATGTTAGGAACGTATGATAGACACTGCTGAAACTGGTCAACTGCTGCTGCATGTTCCTTGATTACTTGCATTGCTCAGGACCGTTGTGAGTGACAGATTGCACTACTTACATGCATATGTTTCGGTACTTATTGGTGATTGTTACTGACTTGTATGGAAACATCAGCTGCTGCTTGTTCCTTGATTACTTAATTGTTTGTTAGGAACGTATGATAGACACTGCTGAAACTGGACAACTGCTGCTGCATGTTCCTTGATTACTTGCAGTGCTCAGGTTCGCTGTGATTGCATTACTTACTGGCATATGTTACGGTACTTATTGGTGATTGTTACTGACTTGTATGGAAACATCTGCTGCTGCTTGTTCGTTGATTACTTAATTGTATGCTTGGAACGTATGATAGACACTGCTGAAACTGGACAACTGTAGTTGCATGTTCCTTGATTACTTGCATTGCTCAGGACCGTTGTGAGTGACAGATTGCATTACTTACTTGCATATGTTTCAGTACTTATTGGTGATTGATACTGACTTGTATGGAAACATCTAGTGTTGCTTGTTCCTTGATTACTTAATTGTATGCTAGGAACGTATGATAAACAATGCTGAAACTGGACAACTGCTACTGCATGATCCTTGATTACTTGCATTGCTCAGGTTCACTGTGATTGCATTACTTGCTGGCATATGTTTCGGTACTTATTGGTGATTGTTACTGACTTGTATGAATATATCAGCTGCTGCTTGTTCCTTGATTACTTAATTGTTTGTTAGGAACGTATGATAGACACTGCTGAAACTGGACAACTGCTGCTGCATGTTCCTTGATTACTTGCAGTGCTCAGGTTCGCTGTGATTGCATTACTTACTGGCATATGTTACGGTACTTATTGGTGATTGTTACTGACTTGTATGGAAACATCTGCTGCTGCTTGTTCGTTGATTACTTAATTGTATGCTTGGAACGTATGATAGACACTGCTGAAACTGGACAACTGTAGTTGCATGTTCCTTGATTACTTGCATTGCTCAGGACCGTTGTGAGTGACAGATTGCATTACTTACTTGCATATGTTTCAGTACTTATTGGTGATTGATACTGACTTGTATGGAAACATCTAGTGTTGCTTGTTCCTTGATTACTTAATTGTATGCTAGGAACGTATGATAAACAATGCTGAAACTGGACAACTGCTACTGCATGATCCTTGATTACTTGCATTGCTCAGGTTCGCTGTGATTGCATTACTTGCTGGCATATGTTTCGGTACTTATTGGTGATTGTTACTGACTTGTATGAAACTGGACAACTGCTACTGCATTATCCAAATATTAGTAAATAACCGAAAATATGAATCTGTAATAATTAATTATATTAAGTTATAATTAATTATGAAAAGTTGCCCCAAATTAGCTGAAATAAGGTTAATAATTAAAATTCAGCTAAATGACAAATTAAAGGCTGAAAATGTCAAAACGGACTAAAATGAATAAAAATATGACTAAAAGACAATTGTAGCAAATCTAGAACTCCTTTGCTATTAATTGCATCTGAAATGCAAATCAGATTGATGTGAATAAAAGTTGGACAATTCCGGAAAATTCAGTAGAAAATCTGATTTTCCCTATTTCCCTATAAATAGGGTATTCCTCCTCATTTTCCTTGGTTTGGAAAAACTAGAACTTTCTCCTTCTCTCTCTAAGATTTCACATTCTCTCTAGCTTTTCTCCCAAACGATCCGTCGGATTCTCGTGATTTATACGTCATCGGTTAGAGATCGTCGAGCTCTACACGAATCTACCATTGCATGTTTGATTTCGTCCGAATTTAAGGTAAGATCGGCCCTTTTCTGTCTTTTGGTTCGGTTTTGAAAGAGCAAACTCGAGTTTGCTCAAATTCTATTCTTTCGAAGCTGATTTGCTCTCGTTTAGGACTTGCTTCTGCTTGGAAATCATCTATAGTCGAAGGATATAGCTTGGACGAAGGTTAGTAACTATTTTTCCCTCATTTATGTTCATGTTTAGTAACTAAAACCTGGAAAATCGTTGAACATGTAGAACAGATTCGAATATATACTGATTCCGAATCTGCCCCCCCTAGACTCGAAGGTTGCTTCGAATCTATTAATGTCCTTCGAATCTGATGATGTCCTTCGAGTCTAGTGTGTTGCCTTCGATTCTGGTATGGGTTCGAGTCTAGGAAGGCTTCGAATCTAGGTGAATGTTCAAATCTATGTATGTGTTTCGAGTCTAAGTCCTTGTTTCTAACCTATGCCTTTCGAATCTAATCTATGCCATTCGAATCTAGCTCAAATAGATTCGAATTTATCATTTCTCGAATCTATTCCTTTTAATTCAAAGTTTGATTTTGTTCCAAGCCAAAGTTAAATTCCTAAAATCAGATTAAGTGATTAATCAACCTATTGTAATTAAAAGTATAATATGATTATGATAAAACTCACAAATTCTAGTTGCACATCTATTTTATGCACAAATGAATTAACAGACACTGAATGAACTCTTAGAAATCGTATGTCATGATGCACCTAGCTAGTAATATGATTGGCTTTATTTCAAGGCCACACATATGTAATTAGATAAATCGTATTAATCTGATAAGAATAGACTCACCTTGGGACGATAGGAACTACCTCAGACTCGACAGCCAGAATTGACAATAACCTGAATATGTAACTAGGGTTATATAGATTATGTCACAGACTTGACATTAATATGCCAGACTTGAAACTGAAATGCAGGAACCCGTCGATTTGACAGAATAAACTGAACCGCTTAATTCGTTAAGCGTTATCTGACTACGGACTACTGTGAGTGACAGATTTCATTAATTACTTGCATATGTTTCGATACTTATTGGTGAATGTCATCGACTGTATGGAAACTTCCGTTTGTTGCTGCATGTTTCTTTAATACTTTATTGTATCATAGAAACGTATTTTTGACATTACTGAAGCTAGACACTTGAATTACCTTGAATGCATGTTCACTTTTACATTTTATGTAAACACTTATCATGCTTACTGCTTACTTGACTGTTTATATACTTGTCGCTGCATACTGCATTATCCGATAGGACCGAATGTGAGATCTCCATTCACAGGAGGGAATTCTGCAGATTCCTTTCTTATATGACTTGTTTCCATACACTTCCCGTAGGGCTGCGACCTTACATAGGGGAAAACAAACTGGGTTGTCTCCCAACCTTTTTGCTGTCTCAGGACGTAGTGACTTGCCGGCAGGAGCTGATAGTATGTTATATATGTGTGGTAACTAATGGAACTCTGTTAACTCACTAAGCAATGTTAGCTTACTCTGTCATGACAACTCTTTTACAGGAAAAGTTGATAAAGGCAAGACCATAGCAGGTAGTTCGTCCCAGGCTAAGTGATTCTGGACATTTGATGAATAGCAGACTTTTGGACTTTTGCTGACGCCTATTTTTGAAAAGATGATGCGGTCTCGGGTAGCTTGTTCAGTCTTCTGCACTCTGATTGAAGATTTAGAAGCTAGTTTAGACCACCATTTGATCTTTAATATATTGTTGTAATTAAGTAATCAGGCAGATGGACCTGTGGTATCAAACAATTAGTAATATTTATTATTGAATGAAATGAAATATTATGACGTGTACTGTTTGTGGTAACTTGGATGTTACAAAGTTGGTATCAGAGCCAGGTTTAATCATCGGATTGGCCACCCGATACTTAAACTACTGGTATGGTATGGACTATGTGACTCTGAATTCCCGAACAAGTCACCGAGGCCTAGGGTAACTTAATTAGTAAAGGACTACCCACACAACTTGACCTAAGATAGGCAAATGATGACTGATAGGATGGGGGAGGGATTGACTGCTTGATACTGACTTGACTTTGACTTGACTTTGTGCCAGCCTGACTGACTGCCTTCATATCTAGGAAATTTAGATGTGATTATCTGACATAGGAATTTTGACTCGAATCGTGCTTATTTGAATTAGGAAATAATAGTTATTACCTTTATATTTTCAGCCAATGGCTGATAAGAATCCAAATGTTGCTGGTACCTCGACTGTTCGTAAAGCTGCTGATGCTGCAGCTGATCAACACAAAGAATCTGTTCATGTAGAGGATTTAGGCACTGACCCTGAAAATATTGCTAATGACTCAAGCAGTACTGCCACGCTTGTGCCTCCCCAGCAGGCTCAATTAATTGATCTCATTCACAAGCTGAATGAGGATAATCGAAGGCAAATACAGCTTATGATGGATAGGAATCGACTGCAGACTGATATGTCGGTTGAGGACCGATTTAAGGAAATTAAGGACTTGCTGACTAAGGGTAAAGCGGTTGTGCAAACTGACGAAGAAATCCAGCGTGAAATTGACTTTAAGCGCCGTGAAGAAGAACTTAGGTTGCGAGAACTTAAGTTACGGGAGTTAGAATTGAAGTATAGGGAAGAAATGTTAGCAAAGCCCAAGAAGGATCGAAAAAGGAAACTTAGGCATGAGCCCTCTGAGGGACGACGAAGGGATCTTTTTGTGAATTCTGGCAGACCGAGAAGTGATATGGAAGTAGTTGAAGTTGCTAAGGTAGGGGAACTTGAAGTCTATCCGGAGCGAGCGACTCTTTTTATTGCCAAGACTAGCAAGAAAGAAAAATCTGAGAAATCGGAAAAGGAGAGTGAAAGTTTAAGGCAGGGAGATAAGCAGCCTTTTAAAAAGGCTAAATCTTATGCTGTGACCGCTACGCCAAGGTCTGCTTGTCCTCGCTGCAAGCAGATTCATGAAGGAAAATGTGATCCTGAGTTCGTGAGGTGCTACTGTTGTAGGCAGAAAGGTCATGACAGGTCGGAATGTCCCAAGCGCAATGAGGCTTGCCGTAACTGCATCACGTTGGGGCACCATGCTAAAGACTGTACTCGGCCCCGATTTGTTCCTCCGCCTGCATTTTCACCCCGACAATCATTCAAGGGTTCTTCTGCTCAAAGGAATCAACCAAGATCTTTCCAGATGACAGCCGATGAGGCAAAAAAGACTGCTGATGTCGTCATGGGTACATTTCTTGTTAACTCTATGCCTGCTCTAATCTGTCATATGTGTCTGAAAAGTTTGCTAAACTGTTTGATTTTGCCCCAATAATGCTACCTGTACCGTTAGATATAGAAACTGCGAGCTCGAGTTTTGTGACTATAAGTAGAATCTTTCGTTCCTGTAAGCTAGTGATTGATGACCTCTCCTCAGACTTTGACCTGATACCGATGTGGATTAGAGAATTCGATATTATTATAGGAATGGACAGGCTCATGACGAACAATGCTGAAATCCTTTGTGCCAAAATGATAATTAGAATTAGAACCCCCGATAGAAAGACTCGAGATTTAGGTATCATTTCTGTAATGAAAGCCCGAAAGTGCCTAATCAAAGATTGATCTTCGATCTGGATA
>JAANYP010000660.1:0-29570 GCA_020465985.1 Centrapalus pauciflorus | reverse complement strand
GTCGATCACCAATTTATTGGGAAGAAGTGGGAAACGGCCAAATCATTGGCGTTAAGATCATTCACAAAATTACCGAAAGGATAGTACGATTGCGGAACTGACTAAAAGTTGCCCGCAATTGTCAGAAAGTTATGCAGATGTAGGAAGAAAATCCCTTGAATTCTAATTAGGAGAACGAGTACCAATGAAACTCTCGCCATGGAAGGGTGTGATACGATTAGGAAAATAAGGAAAAAACTAAACCCTCGATACATTGGCAATGCAAAGTCTTAAGGGGAATTGGACTCGTAGCTTATCGTTTAGAGTTACCACCAGAGCTTAGTAGCATGCACAATACCTTCCATGTATCAAATATGAAGAAGTGTTTGTTAGAGGAGACACTTGTTACCCCCTTGGAAGAGATCCAGCTAACTGATAAACTTCGCTTCACCAAAAGGCCGGTTGAAATCATGGACCGTAAGGTCAAAGGATTGAAACACAGTTGTATACCCATCCTCAAGGTCAGATGGAATTCTAGACATGGACCACAATCCACTTAGGCATGCAAAGGCTAGTTTAAGCAAAGATACTCTCATCTACTCTTAAGTAACAATACCCCTGAGGAAACAGGATAAAAAGGACGAAATTCCCTTAACAGGGGGAGACTGTAACATCCGGCATTGAACCTGGTTAGCAACAACGACCTAATTAGTATTTAATGGCCAATTATAACCTAATCAGTGGTCATTATAAATTAACCAAAGTGATTAACAAGGTTCATGAAGAAATTCAACTCAATTCGAATCAAATTCATCGGTGCGATGAATCGGGAAATCAATTAATCCGATCGATTTACGATATGAGTGATTAATTCAACTAAGTACATACTTAAATTATGATTAGTGACACTAATCAAACACTAATACAATTACTTAACATTAATTATGCAAGACTAAAACAATTCATTAAAACAATGCATCCATAAGTATTTATAAAATTACAAGAAAAGGAAAATACAATAATACATTTCTAAATACATTTATACAAATAAAAAATACATAAATACATGTATAAATACATGTATGGCCGGATTTTAGACATATGGGGTATTAGAGTTTGACTTTTATTTTTTAATATTACTTTAAACACCATCATTTTGTTTAAAAGTGCACACAACTTTTGTCTCCCATGCTTTTCATCATTTGAAAGACCACAAATTTCTCTATAAATAGAGAGGCTTTTCATTCATTTTAAACACACCAAAATCTTCATTCCTCTCCTCATAAAACTGGCCATCATACACACACATCACAAAAATTCTTCATTCAAGTGTTCTTCAAGTGTTCTTGGTGTTCTTCAAGAGTTTTGGTGCATATCTTGCAAGGGTTTCAACTTCTACTCAAAAATCATATTCTAAATACTTCAAAGTAAGTAAATACTAACTTATTTCATCTTATATTTATGTTTATATAAGTCTTGCATAATATATATAATCACCAACAACAACAAGTTACATAAAAACTCAAGTTTATAAGTTTCTAGTTTTTTTATTTTTAAGTTGTTTCCTTAAATGTGCATATGAATATATGAACACATTATAAACATGTTAATATTATGAAAACATGTGTTATATATGTGTTATATAACTTTTATAACTTTTATACAAGTAGTCTTTGAATAAACAACAAGAATCATAAGTTGTTTTAAGTTTATAAACTACGGATTTTCGGCAGAAAATTTATATCGACTTTGAAAAATCATAACTAATTCATAACTCAACAAAATGAGTTGATTCTTGTCTCAAAAGTTAGATCTATGTCTTAACTATAGATCTGTAATTTTTCATAATTTATTTTGAAGTTTAAGACCTCCAGAAATTGTTATTTGGGAAACCGAAAGATTGACAGCTCAAAAATGGCCAACATAGCGTTTTTAACAAGCTTTTTCACCAACCTAAACAACTCGAAAAATGGCCGTTCTTGATTCTAAAAATCCTTTGTATATAGTAGTTTAATTCCTAGAAAACCAAAGTCTAAAACATTTTGGAGCTTGGTCAAAAACAGCCTCAAAGTAGGCCAAAAAACCTCCGAAAAAGCTGGAAAATTATATATATATAAACTTGACGTTTTAAGCAAATCTTATTTATAAACTTGTAATGTTGGGTGATTTAAGATATAAAAATCTATAAATATACCTATTATCATATATTAGTGATATTAAGTCCTTATTATCATTTAGGACTCGGTTAAACACCTCCGGTTTCATCACCCATCAAACAACGCACATTGCATTTTTTGCGCATATTTTGCCATCGCAATTCCGGTGAGTCTTCATAGTCCCATTTTTCCATTATTATGTTTTGGGATGAAATACATGCTTCGTTTTTATATGGACACAAAAACTTCTCGATTCTATTATGTATTACATATGTGATTTCCGCCCTTATATCATGAAATCGTTAGTTGCATTTGTTTGCAAGCGCGAATATATTGTGGATAGATCTATTGGGAGTCATGTCCCCCACTCGGGTTAGTGGTTTAGCTAATGGCGGGTGCATATATATTCAACTCACGGTATTACGTATGGGAATACTGCTCGGGGCAAACTCATTCTAATTAAGCTTCGGTGACATGATGGTTTATGTAATACATCTCATGGAATTTATGATTTTATAAATTCAAGTCATCTGATAATGTCCATACAACTGGTCTTTTCGCGTAAACCTATGAACTCACCAACAATTTTTGTTGACGTATTTTAGCATGTATTTTCAGGTAATTAAGGCAAGTGTGCCTTCGGATACATCAACTTTCAAGCTTCCGCATTTCATGGAGTCGCATGCATATTTCGAAACTAACGGAGATTTGACTGCATTATTTTTGGACGCATTAATTATGTATCAAAATCTCTGTATTACGCGAACTTCATTCCTTTCATTTTGTAAAACATTAATACATTTTTAGATTTTAATGATGTAATATTTCGAAAACGTCCATATAGTGGTCGTTTGTTATAATTATGGTTACGCTTCCGCACTCGTCACGTCTCGCTGCCAACCAAGGTAGCTGGGTGTGACACGTTCCTGACTTACAATTAAGTAATCAAGGAACAAACAGCAGCAGATGTTTCAATACAAGTCGGTAATGATCACCAATAACTACCGAAACATATGCAAGTTAGTAATGCAATTTGTCACTCACAGCGGTCCTGAGCAATCCAAGTAATCAAGGAACATACAACAGCAGTTGTCCAGTTTCAGCAGTGTCTATCATACGTTCCTAACATACAATTAAGTAATCAAGGAACAAGCAGCAACCGATGTTTCCATACAAGTCAGTAACAATCACCAATAAGTACCGAAACATATGCAAGTAAGTAATGCATTCTGTCACTCACAGTGGTCCTGAGCAATGCAAGTAATCAAGGAACATGCTGCAGCAGTGTCTATCATACGTTCCTGACTTACAATTAAGTAATCAAGGAACAAGCAGCAGCAGATGTTTCAATACAAGTCGGTAACTATCACCAATAAGTACCGAAACATATGCAAGTTAGTAAAGCAATTTGTCACTCACAGCGGTCCTGAGCAATCCAACTAATCAAGGAACATGCAACAGCAGTTAAGTAATCAAAGAACAAGAAGCAGCAGATGTTTCCATACAAAGTCAGTAACAATCACCAATAAGTACGGTAACATATGCAAGTGAGTAATGCAATCTGTCAGTCACAGCGGTTTCGAGCAATGCAAGTAATCAAGGAACATGCAACAACAGTTGTCCAGTTTCAGCAGTGTCTATCATACGTTCCTAACATACAATTAAGTAATCAAGGAACAAGCAGCAGCAGATGTTTCCATACAAGTCAGTAACAATCACCAATAAGTACTGAAACATATGCAAGTAAGTAATGCAATCTGTCACTCACACCTGTCCTGAGCAATCCAATAATCAAGGAACATTCAGCAGCAGTTGTCAAGTTTCAGCAGTGTCTATCATACGTTCCTAACATACAATTAAGTAATCAAGGAACAAGCAGCAGCCGATGTTTCCATACAAGTCAGTAACAATCACCAATAAGTACCGAAACATATGAAAGTAAGTAATGCATTCTGTCACTCACAATGGTGCTGAGCAATGCAAGTAATCAGGGAACATGCAGCAGCAGTTGTCCAGTTTCAGCAGTGTCTATCATACGTTCCTGACTTACAATTAAGTAATCAAGGAACAAACAGCAGCAGATGTTTCAATACAAGTCGGTAATGATCACCAATAAGTACCGAAACATATGCAAGTTAGTAATGCAATTTGTCACTCACAGCGGTCCTGAGCAATCCAAGTAATCAAGGAACATGCAACAGCAGTTGTCCAGTTTCAGCAGTGTCTATCATACGTTCCTAACATACAATTAAGTAATCAAGGAACAAGCAGCAGCCGATGTTTCCATACAAGTCAGTAACAATCACCAATAAGTACCGAAACATATGCAAGTAATATGCATTCTGTCACTCACAGTGGTCCTGAGCAATGCAAGTAATCAAGGAACATGCAGCAGCAGTTGTCCACTTTCAGCAGTGTCTATCATACGTTCTTGACTTACAATTAAGTAATCAAGGAACAAGCAGCAGCAGATGTTTCAATACAAGTCGGTAACTATCACCAATGAGTACCGAAACATATGCAAGTTAGTAATGCAATTTGTCACTCACAGCGGTCCTGAGCAATCCAAGTAATCAAGGAACATGCAACAGCAGTTGTCCAGTTTCAGCAGTGTCTATCATACGTTCCTAACATACAATTAAGTAATCAAGGAACAAGAAGCAGCAAATGTTTCCATACAAGTCAGTAACAATCATCAATAAATACTGAAACGTATGCAAGTAAGTAATAGAATCTGTCACTCACACCTGTCCTGAGCAATCCAAGTAATCAAGGAACATGCAGCAGCAGTTGTCCAGTTTCAGCAGTGTCTATCATACTTTCCAAACATACAATTAAGTAATCAAGGAACAAGCAGCAGCAGATGTCTCCATACAAGTCAGTAACATTTACCAATAAGTATTGAAACATATGCAAGTAAGTAATGGAATCTGTGACTCACACACGTCCTGAGCAATCCAAGTAATCAAGGAACATTCAGCAGCAGTTGTCAAGTTTCAGCAGTGTCTATCATACGTTCCTAACATACAATTAAGTAATCAAGGAACAAGCAGCAGCCGATGTTTCCATACAAGTCAGTAACAATCACCAATAAGTAACGAAACATATGCAAGTAAGTAATGCATTCTGTCACTCACAGTGGTCCTGAGCAATGCAAGTAATCAAGGAACATGCAGCAGCAGTTGTCCAGTTTCAGCAGTGTCTATCATACGTTCCTGTCTTACAATTAACTAATCAAGGAACAAGCAGCAGCAGATGTTTCAATACAAGTCTGTAACTATCACCAATAAGTACCGAAACATATGCAAGTTAGTAATGCAATTTGTCACTCACAGCGGTCCTGAGCAATCCAAGTAATCAAGGAACATGCAACAGCAGTTGCCAAGTTTCAGCAGTGTCTATCATACGTTCCTAACATACAATTAAGTAATCAAGGAACAAGCAGCAGCCGATGTTTCCATACAAGTCAGTAACAATCACCAATAACTACCGAAACATATGCAAGTAATATGCATTCTGTCACTCACAGTGGTCCTGAGCAATGCAAGTAATCAAGGAACATGCAGCAGCAGTTGTCCAGTTTTAACAGTGTCTATCATACGTTCCAAACATACAATTAAGTAATCAAGGAACAAGCAGCAGCAGATGTCTCCATACAAGTCAGTAACAATCACCAATAAGTATTGAAACATATGCAAGTAAGTAATGGAATCTGTCACTCACACATGTCCAGAGCAATCCAAGTAATCAAGGAACATTCAGCAGCAGTTGTCAAGTTTCAACAGTGTCTATCATACGTTTCTAACATTCAATTAAGTAATCAAGGAACAAGCAGCAGCCAATGTTTCCATACGAGTCAGTAACAATCACCAATAAGTACCGAAACAAATGCAAGTAAGTAATGCATTCTGTCACTCACAGTGGTCCTGAGCAATGCAAGTAATCAAGGAACATGCAACTGCAGTTGTCCAGTTTCAACAGTGTCTATCATACGTTCCTGGCTTACAATTAAGTAATCAAGGAACAAGCAGCAGCAGATGTTTCCATACAAGGTCAGTAACAATCACCAATAAGTACGGAAACATATGCAAGTGAGTAATGCAATCTGTCAGTCACAGCGGTCCTGAGCAATGCAAGTAATCAAGGAACATGCAACAGCAGTTGTCCAGTTTCAGGAGTGTCTATCATACGTTCCTAACATACAATTAAGTAATCAAGGAACAAGCAGCAGCCGATGTTTCCATACAAGTCAGTAACAATCACCAATAAGTACCGAAACATATGGAAGTAAGTAATGCATTCTGTCACTCACAGTGGTCCTGAGCAATGCAAGTAATCAGGGAACATGCAGCAGCAGTTGTCCAGTTTCAGGAGTGTCTATCATACGTTCCTGACTTACAATTAAGTAATCAAGGAACAAGCAGCAGCAGATGTTTCAATACAAGTCGGTAACTATCACCAATAAGTACCGAAACATATGCATGTTAGTAATGCAATTTGTCACTCACAGCGGTCCTGAGCAATCCAAGTAATCAAGGAACATGCAACAGCAGTTGTCCAGTTTCAGCAGTGTCTATCATACGTTCCTAACATACAATTAAGTAATCAAGGAACAAGCAGCAGCCGATGTTTCCATACAAGTCAGTAACAATCACCAATAACTACCGAAACATATTCAAGTAATATGCATTCTGTCACTCACAGTGGTCCAGAGCAATGCAAGTAATCAAGGAACATGCAGCAGCAGTTGTCCAGTTTCAGCAGTGTCTATCATACGTTCTTGACTTACAATTAAGTAATCAAGGAACAAGCAGCAGCAGATGTTTCAATACAAGTCGGTAACTATCACCAATGAGTACCGAAACATATGCAAGTTAGTGATGCAATTTGTCACTCACAACGGTCCTGAGCAATCCTAGTAATCAAGGAACATGCAACAGCAGTTGTCTAGTTTCAGCAGTGTCTATCATACGTTCCTAACATACAATTAATTAATCAAGGAACAAGAAGCAGCAGATGTTTCCATACAAGTCAGTAACAATCACCAATAAATACTGAAATGTATGCAAGTAAGTAATGGAATCTGTCACTCACACCTGTCCTGAGTAATCCAAGTAATCAAGGAACATGCAGCAGCAGTTGTCAAGTTTTAGCAGTGTCTATCATACGTTCCAAACATACAATTAAGTAATCAAGGAACAAGCAGCAGCAGATGTCTCCATACAAGTCAGTAACAATTACCAATAAGTATTGAAACATATGCAAGTAAGTAATGGAATCTGTCACTCACACATGTCCTGAGCAATCCAAGTAATCAAGGAACATTCAACAGCAGTTGTCAAGTTTCAGCAGTGTCTATCATACGTTCCTAACATACAATTAAGTAATCAAGGAACAAGCAGCAGCCGATGTTTCCATACAAGTCAGTAACAATCACCAATAAGTACCGAAACATATGCAAGTAAGTAATGCATTCTGTCACTCACAGTGGTCCTGAGCAATGCAAGTAATCAAGGAACATGCAGCAGCAGTTGTCCAGTTTCAGCAGTGTCTATCATAAGTTCCTGACTTACAATTAAGTAATCAAGGAACAAGCAGCAGCAGATGTTTCAATACAAGTCGGTAACTATCACCAATAAGTACCGAAACATATGCAAGTTAGAAATGCAATTTGTCACTCACAGCGGTCCTGAGCAATCCAAGTAATCAAGGAACATGCAACAGCAGTTGTCCAGTTTCAGCAGTGTCTATCATACGTTCCTAACATACAATTAATTAATCAAGGAACAAGAAGCAGCAGATGTTTCTATACAAGTCAGTAACAATCACCAATAAATACTAAAACGTATGCAAGTAAGTAGTGGAATCTGTCACTCACACCTGTCCTGAGTAATCCAAGTAATCAAGGAACATGCAGCAGCAGTTGTCCAGTTTTAGCAGTGTCTATCATACGTTCCAAACATACAATTAAGTAATCAAGGAACAAGCAGCAGCAGATGTCTCCATACAAGTCAGTAACAATCACCAATAAGTATTGAAACATATGCAAGTAAGTAATGGAATCTGTCACTCACACATGTCCTGAGCAATCCAAGTAATCAAGGAACATTCAGCAGCAGTTGTCAAGTTTCAGCAGTGTCTATCATACGTTCCTAACATACAATTAAGTAATCAAGG
This sequence comes from Centrapalus pauciflorus, assembly GCA_020465985.1. NCBI lineage: Eukaryota > Viridiplantae > Streptophyta > Magnoliopsida > Asterales > Asteraceae > Centrapalus > Centrapalus pauciflorus. Next base: position 21,258 of record JAANYP010000660.1, on the reverse strand, counting down.
AACAAGCAGCAGCCGATGTTTCCATACAAGTCAGTAACAATCACCAATAAGTACCGAAACATATGCAAGTAAGTAATGCATTCTGTCACTCACAGTGGTCCTGAGCAATGCAAGTAATCAAGGAACATGCAGCAGCAGTTGTCCAGTTTCAGCAGTGTCTATCATACGTTCCTGACTTACAATTAAGTAATCAAGGAACAAGCAGCAGCAGATGTTTCAATACAAGTCGGTAACTATCACCAATAAGTACCGAAACATATGCAAGTTAGTAAAGCAATTTGTCACTCACAGCGGTCCTGAGTAATCCAAGTAATCAAGGAACATGCAACAGCAGTTAAGTAATAAAAGAACAAGAAGCAACAGATGTTTCCATACAAAGTCAGTAACAATCACCAATAAGTACGGTAACATATGCAAGTGAGTAATGCAATCTGTCAGTCACAGCGGTTTCGAGCAATGCTAGTAATCAACGAACATGCAACAACAGTTGTCCAGTTTCAGCAGTGTCTATCATACGTTCCTAACATACAATTAAGTAATCAAGGAACAAGCAGCAGCAGATGTTTCCATACAAGTCAGTAACAATCACCAATAAGTACTGAAACATATGCAAGTAAGTAATGCAATCTGTCACTCACACCTGTCCTGAGCAATCCAATAATCAAGGAACATTCAGCAGCAGTTGTCAAGTTTCAGCAGTGTCTATCATACGTTCCTAACATACAATTAAGTAATCAAGGAACAAGCAGCAGCCGATGTTTCCATACAAGTCAGTAACAATCACCATTAAGTACCGAAACATATGAAAGTAAGTAATGCATTCTGTCACTCACAATGGTCCTGAGCAATGCAAGTAATCAGGGAACATGCAGCAGCAGTTGTCCAGTTTCAGCAGTGTCTATCATACGTTCCTGACTTACAATTAAGTGATCAAGGAACAAACAGTAGCAGATGTTTCAATACAAGTCGGTAACGATCACCAATAAGTACCGAAACATATGCAAGTTAGTAATGCAATTTGTCACTCACAGCGGTCCTGAGCAATCCAAGTAATCAAGGAACATGCAACAGCAGTTGTCCAGTTTCAGCATTGTCTATCATACGTTCCTAACATACAATTAAGTAATCAAGGAACAAGCAGCAGCCAATGTTTCCATACAAGTCAGTAACAATCACCAATAAGTACCGAAACATATGCAAGTAATATGCATTCTGTCACCCACAGTGGTCCTGAGCAATGCAAGTAATCAATGAACATGCAGCAGCAGTTGTCCACTTTCAGCAGTGTCTATCATACGTTCTTGACATACAATTAAGTATTCAAGGAACAAGCAGCAGCAGATGTTTCAATACAAGTCGGTAACTATCACCAATGAGTACCGAAACATATGCAAGTTAGTAATGCAATTTGTCACTCACAGCGGTCCTGAGCAATCCAAGTAATCAAGGAACATGCAACAGCAGTTGTCCAGTTTCAGCAGTGTCTATCATACGTTCCTAACATACAATTAAGTAATCAAGGAACAAGAAGCAGCAGATGTTTCCATACAAGTCAGTAACAATCACCAATAAATACTGAAACGTATGCAAGTAAGTAATGGAATCTGTCACTCACACCTGTCCCGAGCAATCCAAGTAATTAAGGAACATGCAACAGCAGTTGTCCAGTTTCAGCAGTGTCTATCATACGTTCCTAACATACAATTAAGTAATCAAGGAACAAGAAGCAGCAGATGTTTCCATACAAGTCAATAACAATCACCAATAAATACTGAAACGTATGCAAGTAAGTAATGGAATCTGTCACTCACACCTGTCCTGAGCAATCCAAGTAATCAAGGAACATGCAGCAGCAGTTGTCCAGTTTCAGCAGTGTCTATCATAGTAATCATATTTTTGGACGCATTAATTATGTATCAAAATCTCTGTATTACGCGAACTTCATTCCTTTCATTTTGTAAAACATTAATACATTTTTAGATTTTAATGATGTAATATTTCGAAAACGTCCATATAGTGGTCGTTCGTTATAATTATGGTTACGCTTCCGCACTCGTCACGTCTCGCTGCCAACCAAGGTAGCAGGGTGTGACAGATTGGTATCAGAGCCATAGTTATAGTGAACTAGGTTGCATTAGTACCTAGAATATAACTGTTACAAAAACTAAACTTTCTTCAAGAACTATGAACACATATATGGACCCTGATGACAATAACATGTCGAAATTCACCCCTAGGGAAAGGGGTGTGACTAGCTCAACGGGAGTCTATCCCGATACCTGCCCATCAGCCAAGCCCGCCGCAGTAGTAACAGGCGAACGTAAGACAGTGGGGATGGATGCCTCACATTCTCTAAGAGTGGAGAAACAAGGAAGGGATCCCAAGCCAGATAGAAACACCATCTTCTCCTCAAGTGCTGACACATACCCAGAAACCTACGTAACAAACGATGCCTCTGTTGGGGGCACGGGCCGCCAGACACGACCCCCAATTTCGACAAAATCCACCGAGAGGTCGGTGAGATCCTTGCATGGGTTAGGTAGGAGGCAATGCAAACCCCCAATAAACCTTAGGCCAACCAGAATACCCAGGCGATTCAACAAAGACGGAATAGACAAATTATGTCAACGCCTAGCAGAGCGCAAAGCCAGTAATGTAGAACTAACCCAACGACTTAACGCTCTGGAGTACGAGGAAACCCCGGAGGCATCTCTTTATAGTATTTCTCTAGGCTTTACTATCTGATATATCTTAGGTAAATAAGGCTTAAGAATTTAGAAAATTCTGACCATATCATATACAAAGATTAAGTATCAAGAACTTTTATGAGGAATTAAGTTTTAACTACAACTCTGCGTAGGAAAAGATAAAGCTGTGACTATCTGCCTAAGAAATTTCAAACCCGTAGACTTATCCTCTTACCCCATTAGATACCACTTATGCATTTCTACTATTTGATACTGGTGCTGATAGGAGCTTTATATCCACTAAGTTCACTAAGCAGATAAATTCCATTAAATGCTACTTATGCTATTGAGGTTGATGACAGTGAGACGCTTAAGACAAATAATATAAGTCGAGGATGCTCCTTAGAATTAGTAGGCCGACTCTTTGAAACAGACATGATACCCATCAAACTGGGAAGTGTTTTGACGTGGTCATAGGCATGGAATGACTATATAAAAATTGTGCGGAAATAGTGTGCAACAAGAAGACGGTTCATATACCTTTAGCCAATAAGAAGGTCCTTACTGTCCAAGGTAAAACAAGAAATATCAAAGAAAGCATCACCCCTAGCATTAGGACCCTGAAGTGTTGACAGAGAGTGAGCCAAAGGAAAAACGGCTCGAAAATATTCTTATTATTTGTGATTACCCCAAAGTTTTTCCAAAACACTTACCAGATCTCCCAACATCGAGGCAAGTCAAATTCAAAAATCGGCCTAGTATCAGGAGCGGTACCAGTGGCTCGAGCACCATGCCGATTAGCCCCATCAATAGTGTAACAATCGTCCAACCAACTGTAGGAGCTCTTAGTTAGATAAAGGGCCTATCAAACCGAGTTCCTCGCTTTGGAGGAGCTCCAGTTTTGTTCATAAAGGAAAAGGATGGAACTTTCGGGATGTGCATCAATTACCGAGATATTAAATAAGCTAAAAGATCCAATACCCACTTCCCAGGATCAATGACTTCTTTGACAAAACTCGAAGAATTAAGTTCCTATTCGAAGATCGACCTAAGGTCTGGTTATCATCAGGTTAGAGTTCACAAGAAAGATATTCCAAAGATAGCTATCAGATTCTGTTTCGGTCATCATAAATTCTGATTAATGCCGTTTGGATAAACCAGTGTCCCCAACGGTACTTATGGACCTCATCGGGTGTGCAAACCTTATTTAGACAAATTCGTGATTGTATTCATGAATGACTTTTAATCTACTCACGAAACGAGAAGGAGCACGAGTAACATTTAAGACTGATTCTGGAATTATCGGAGAAAGAACAACTGTATGCTAAGCTTTCTAAATTTGACTTTTGGTTAGGAGAGGTGAAATCCCTCGGTCACGTGAACAATAGTAAAGGAATCCAAGTCGACCCCGCAAAGATCAAGGCTATCAGGAATTGGTCAACTCTTAGAACCCCCATAGAGATACGACAGTCCTTAAGACTTGCCACTTATTATAAGCAATTTTCTCAAAGACCACCAGAACTCTAACAAAACTGACCCGAAAAGACATTAAGTATGATTGGAGCAAGGATCAGGAGACATCATTCCAGTTATTAAAGCACAAACTGTGCAGCGCGCCTATTTTGCCCATACTTAAGAGGAACGAGAAATTTATAGATTACTGTGACGCTTCACACAATGGGCCTATATAGAAAAATAGGGACATAGCTTATACTTTATGAAAACTTAAGGTTCACTAGGTGATTTACACAACGCATGATCTGGATCATGAAGCAGTAGTCTTAATCCTTGGAGACAATAGTTGTACGGTATGAAGTGTATTGTATTCACAGACCATAAGAGCCTCCAACACATCTTGAACCAGAAAGAGTCGAATACGAAGTAGTACCGTTGGATGGAACTAATATGTAATGGCAACCGTGAAAATTCGTTATCACCTGAGGAAAACTAAGGAGCTAAGCCGTTAAGAGTACAAGTGGATAAATAGTTTAGAATAAGGGCTAATAAAAATCGATAATTCATGAATAGAATCTGATTACTCTGTTTGGTGTATGGATGAAGGACACAAATTAAGATATGTCGTTCACCCCGGATCCAATAAAATGTATCATGACCTTAAGAAACTATACGGGTGGCCTATCATGAAGAATGACTTGCCAAATCGGTCAGAAAATTCCTAACACGCTCCAAAGTTAAGATAAACCATCAGAAACCATTTGGGTAATAGTCGACAACCTAACAAAATCCACGCGTTCCTACCAATCAAGAAGAACATCAGGATGAATAAGCTAGTCCAAACGTACCTCAAGGAAGTCGTCTCCGGACACGGAGTGCCTATTATAATCATTTTGATATGGATAGCAGATCTACAGCTAAGCTTTTGGCAATTATTATAGCCAACTGTGGATAAAAACCTGGACCTGAGTACCACATATCACTCTCAGACCAATGGTCAGAATAATAGAACGATCCAAACCCTAGAACGTACATTAAGAGCCTGTGTAATGGATACTTATTTGCCTTAGTGGAATTATCGTACTACAATAGCTATCACTCAAGTACTAAAGCTGCTCCGTTTGAGGCCCTCTACGGGCAAAAGTGTCGATCACCGATTTATTGGGAAGAAGTGGGAAACGGCCAAATCATTGGCGTTAAGATCATTCACAAAATTACCGAAAGGATAGTACGATTGCGGAACTGACTAAAAGTTGCCCGCAATTGTCAGAAAGTTATGCAGATGTAGGAAGAAAATCCCTTGAATTCTAATTAGGAGAACGAGTACCAATGAAACTCTCGCCATGGAAGGGTGTGATACGATTAGGAAAATAAGGAAAAACTAAACCCTCGATACATTGGCAATGCAAAGTCTTAAGGGGAATTGGACTCGTAGCTTATCGTTTAGAGTTACCACCAGAGCTTAGTAGCATGCACAATACCTTCCATGTATCAAATATGAAGAAGTGTTTGTTAGAGGAGACACTTGTTACCCCCTTGGAAGAGATCCAGCTAACTGATAAACTTCGCTTCACCAAAAGGCCGGTTGAAATCATGGACCGTAAGGTCAAAGGATTGAAACACAGTTGTATACCCATCCTCAAGGTCAGATGGAATTCTAGACATGGACCACAATCCACTTAGGCATGCAAAGGCTAGTTTAAGCAAAGATACTCTCATCTACTCTTAAGTAACAATACCCCTGAGGAAACAGGATAAAAAGGACGAAATTCCCTTAACAGGGGGAGACTGTAACATCCGGCATTGAACCTGGTTAGCAACAACGACCTAATTAGTATTTAATGGCCAATTATAACCTAATCAGTGGTCATTATAAATTAACCAAAGTGATTAACAAGGTTCATGAAGAAATTCAACTCAATTCGAATCAAATTCATCGGTGCGATGAATCGGGAAATCAATTAATCCGATCGATTTACGATATGAGTGATTAATTCAACTAAGTACATACTTAAATTATGATTAGTGACACTAATCAAACACTAATACAATTACTTAACATTAATTATGCAAGACTAAAACAATTCATTAAAACAATGCATCCATAAGTATTTATAAAATTACAAGAAAAGGAAAATACAATAATACATTTCTAAATACATTTATACAAATAAAAAAATACATAAATACATGTATAAATACATGTATGTCCGGATTTTAGACATATGGGGTATTAGAGTTTGACTTTTATTTTTTAATATTACTTTAAACACCATCATTTTGTTTAAAAGTGCACACAACTTTTGTCTCCCATGCTTTTCATCATTTGAAAGACCACAAATTTCTCTATAAATAGAGAGGCTTTTCATTCATTTTAAACACACCAAAATCTTCATTCCTCTCCTCATAAAACCGGCCATCATACACACACATCACAAAAATTCTTCATTCAAGTGTTCTTCAAGTGTTCTTGGTGTTCTTCAAGAGTTTTGGTGCATATCTTGCAAGGGTTTCAACTTCTACTCAAAAATCATATTCTAAATACTTCAAAGTAAGTAAATACTAACTTATTTCATCTTATATTTATGTTTATAAGTCTTGCATAATATATATAATCACCAACAACAACAAGTTACATAAAAACTCAAGTTTATAAGTTTCTAGTTTTTATTTTTAAGTTGTTTCCTTAAATGTGCATATGAATATATGAACACATTATAAACATGTTAATATTATGAAAACATGTGTTATATATGTGTTATATAACTTTTATAACTTTTATACAAGTAGTCTTTGAATAAACAACAAGAATCATAAGTTGTTTTAAGTTTATAAACTACGGATTTTCGGCAGAAAATTTATATCGACTTTGAAAAATCATAACTAATTCATAACTCAACAAAATGAGTTGATTCTTGTCTCAAAAGTTAGATCTATGTCTTAACTATAGATCTTTAATTTTTCATAATTTATTTTGAAGTTTAAGACCTCCAGAAATTATTTGGGAAACCGAAAGATTGACAGCTCAAAAATGGCCAACATAGCGTTTTTAACAAGCTTTTTCACCAACTAAACAACTCGAAAAATGGCCGTTCTTGATTCTAAAAATCCTTTGTATATAGTAGTTTAATGTCCTAGAAAACCAAAGTCTAAAACATTTTGGAGCTTGGTCAAAAACAGCCTCAAAGTAGGCCGAAAAACCTCCGAAAAAGCTGGAAAATTATATATATATAAACTTGACGTTTTAAGCAAATCTTATTTATAAACTTGTAATGTTGGGTGATTTAAGACATAAAAATCTATAAATATACCTATTATCATATATTAGTGATATTAAGTCCTTATTATCATTTAGGACTCGGTTAAACACCTCCGGTTTCATCACCCATCAAACAACGCACATTGCATTTTTTGCGCATATTTTGCCATCGCAATTCCGGTGAGTCTTCATAGTCCCATTTTTCACATTATTATGTTTTGGGATGAAATACATGCTTCGTTTTTATATGGACACAAAAACTTCTCGATTCTATTATGTATTACATATGTGATTTCCGCCCTTATATCATGAAATCGTTAGTTGCATTTGTTTGCAAGCGCGAATATATTGTGGATAGATCTATTGGGAGTCATGTCCCCCACTCGGGTTAGTGGTTTAGCTAACTGCGGGTGCATATATATTCAACACACGGTATTACGTATGGGAATACTGCTCGGGGCAAACTCATTCTAATTAAGCTTCGGTGACATGATGGTTTATGTAATACATCTCATGGAATTTATGATTTTATAAATTCAACTCATCTGATAATGTCCATACAACTGGTCTTTTCGCGTAAACCTATGAACTCACCAACAATTTTTGTTGACGTATTTTAGCATGTATTTTCAGGTAATTAAGGCAAGTGTGCCTTCGGATACATCAACTTTCAAGCTTCCGCATTTCATGGAGTCGCATGCATATTTCGAAACTAACGGAGATTTGACTGCATTTTTTTTGGACGCATTAATTATGTATCAAAATCTCTGTATTACGCGAACTTCATTCCTTTCATTTTGTAAAAGATTAATACATTTTTAGATTTTAATGATGTAATATTTCGAAAACGTCCATATAGTGGTCGTTTGTTATAATTATGGTTACGCTTCCGCACTCGTCACGTCTCGCTGCCAACCAAGGTAGCAGGGTGTGACACGTTCCTGACTTACAATTAAGTAATCAAGGAACAAACAGCAGCAGATGTTTCAATACAAGTCGGTAATGATCACCAATAAGTACCGAAACATATGCAAGTTAGTAATGCAATTTGTCACTCACAGCGGTCCTGAGCAATCCAAGTAATCAAGGAACATGCAACAGCAGTTGTCCAGTTTCAGCAGTGTCTATCATACGTTCCTAACATACAATTAAGTAATCAAGGAACAAGCAGCAACCGATGTTTCCATACAAGTCAGTAACAATCACCAATAAGTACCGAAACATATGCAAGTAAGTAATGCATTCTGTCACTCACAGTGGTCCTGAGCAATGCAAGTAATCAAGGAACATGCAGCAGCAGTTGTCCAGTTTCAGCAGTGTCTATCATACGTTCCTGACTTACAATTAAGTAATCAAGGAACAAGCAGCAGCAGATGTTTCAATACAAGTCGGTAACTATCTCCAATAAGTACCGAAACATATGCAAGTTAGTAAAGCAATTTGTCACTCACAGCGGTCCTGAGCAATCCAAGTAATCAAGGAACATGCAACAGCAGTTAAGTAATAAAAGAACAAGAAGCAGCAGATGTTTCCATACAAAGTCAGTAACAATCACCAATAAGTACGGTAACATATGCAAGTGAGTAATGCAATCTGTCAGTCACAGCGGTTTCGAGCAATGCAAGTAATCAAGGAACATGCAACAACAGTTGTCCAGTTTCAGCATTGTCTATCATACGTTCCTAACATACAATTAAGTAATCAAGGAACAAGCAGCAGCAGATGTTTCCATACAAGTCAGTAACAATCACCAATAAGTACTGAAACATATGCAAGTAAGTAATGCAATCTGTCACTCACACCTGTCCTGAGCAATCCAATAATCAAGGAACATTCAGCAGCAGTTGTCAAGTTTCAGCAGTGTCTATCATACGTTCCTAACATACAATTAAGTAATCAAGGAACAAGCAGCAGCCGATGTTTCCATACAAGTCAGTAACAATCACCAATAAGTACCGAAACATATGAAAGTAAGTAATGCATTCAGTCACTCACAATGGTCCTGAGCAATGCAAGTAATCAGGGAACATGCAGCAGCAGTTGTCCAGTTTCAGCAGTGTCTATCATACGTTCCTGACTTACAATTAAGTAATCAAGGAACAAACAGCAGCAGATGTTTCAATACAAGTCAGTAATGATCACCAATAAGTACCGAAACATATGCAAGTTAGTAATGCAATTTGTCACTCACAGCGGTCCTGAGCAATCCAAGTAATCAAGGAACATGCAACAGCAGTTGTCCAGTTTCAGCAGTGTCTATCATACGTTCCTAACATACAATTAAGTAATCAAGGAACAAGCAGCAGCCGATGTTTCCATACAAGTCAGTAACAATCACCAATAACTACCGAAACATATTCAAGTAATATGCATTCTGTCACTCACAGTGGTCCTGAGCAATGCAAGTAATCAAGGAACATGCAGCAGCAGTTGTCCAGTTTCAGCAGTGTCTATCATACGTTCTTGACTTACAATTAAGTAATCAAGGAACAAGCAGCAGCAGATGTTTCCATACAAAGTCAGTAACAATCACCAATAAGTACGGAAACATATGCAAGTGAGTAATGCAATCTGTCAGTCACAGCGGTCCTGAGCAATGCAAGTAATCAAGGAACATGCAACAGCAGTTGTCCAGTTTCAGGAGTGTCTATCATACGTTCCTAACATACAATTAAGTAATCAAGGAACAAGCAGCAGCAGATGGTTCCATACAAAGTCAGTAACAATCACCAATAAGTACGGAAACATATGCAAGTGAGTAATGCAATCTGTCAGTCACAGCGGTCCTGAGCAATGCAAGTAATCAAGGAACATGCAACAGCAGTTGTCCAGTTTCAGGAGTGTCTATCATACGTTCCTAACATACAATTAAGTAATCAAGGAACAAGCAGCAGCCGATGTTTCCATACAAGTCAGTAACAATCACCAATAAGTACCGAAACATATGCAAGTAAGTAATGCATTCTGTCACTCACAGTGGTCCTGAGCAATGCAAGTAATCAAGGAACATGCAACAGCAGTTGTCCAGTTTCAACAGTGTCTATCATACGTTCCTGGCTTACAATTAAGTAATCAAGGAACAAGCAGCAGCAGATGTTTCCATACAAAGTCGGTAACAATCACCAATAAGTACGGAAACATATGCAAGTGAGTAATGCAATCTGTCAGTCACAGCGGTCCTGAGCAATGCAAGTAATCAAGGAACATGCAACAGCAGTTGTCCAGTTTCAGGAGTGTCTATCATACGTTCCTAACATACAATTAAGTAATCAAGGAACAAGCAGCAACCGATGTTTCCATACAAGTCAGTAACAATCACCAATAAGTACCGAAACATATGCAAGTAAGTAATGCATTCTGTCACTCACAGTGGTCCTGAGCAATGCAAGTAATCAGGGAACATGCAGCAGCAGTTGTCCAGTTTCAGCAGTGTCTATCATACATTCCTGACTTACAATTAAGTAATCAAGGAACAAGCAGCAGCAGATGTTTATCACCAATAAGTACCGAAACATATGCAAGTTAGTAATGCAATTTGTCACTCACAGCGGTCCTGAGCAATCCAAGTAATCAAGGAACATGCAACAACAGTTGTCCAGTTTCAGCAGTGTCTATCATACGTTCCTAACATACAATTAAGTAATCAAGGAACAAGCAGCAGCCGATGTTTCCATACAATTCGGTAACAATCACCAATAAGTACCGAAACATATGCAAGTAATATGCATTCTGTCACTCACAGTGGTCCAGAGCAATGCATGTAATCAAGGAACATGCAGCAGCAGTTGTCGAGTTTCTGCAATGTCTATCATACGTTCCTGACTTACAATTAAGTAATCAAGGAACAACCAGCAGCAGATGTTTCAATACAAGTCGGTAACTATCACCAATAAGTACCGAAACATATGCAAGTTAGTAATGCAATTTGTCACTCACAGCGGTCCTGAGCAATCCAAGTAATCAAGGAACATGTAACAGCAGTTGTCCAGTTTCAGCAGTGTCTATCATACGTTCCTAACATACAATTAAGTAATCAAGGAACAAGCAGCAGCAGATGTTTCCATACAAGTCAGTAACAATCACCAATAAATACTGAAACGTATGCAAGTAAGTAATGGAATCTGTCACTCACACCTGTCCTGAGTAATCCAAGTAATCAAGGAACATGCAGCAGCAGTTGTCCAGTTTTAGCAGTGTCTATCATACGTTCCAAACATACAATTAAGTAATCAAGGAACAAGCAGCAGCAGATGTCTCCATACAAGTCAGTAACAATCACCAATAAGTATTGAAACATATGCAAGTAAGTAATGGAATCTGTCACTCACACATGTCCTGAGCAATCCAAGTAATCAAGGAACATTCAACAGCAGTTGTCAAGTTTCAGCAGTGTCTATCATACGTTCCTAACACACAATTAAGTAATCAAGGAACAAGCAGCAGCCGATGTTTCCATACAAGTCAGTAACAATCACCAATAAGTACCGAAACATATGCAAGTAAGTAATGCATTCTGTCACTCACAGTGGTCCTGAGCAATGCAAGTAATCAAGGAACATGCAGCAGCAGTTGTCCAGTTTCAGCAGTGTCTATCTTAAGTTCCTGACTTACAATTAAGTAATCAAGGAACAAGCAGCAGCAGATGTTTCAATACAAGTCGGTAACTATCACCAATAAGTACCGAAACATATGCAAGTTAGAAACGCAATTTGTCACTCACAGCGGTCCTGAGCAATCCAAGTAATCAAGGAACATGCAACAGCAGTTGTCAAGTTTCAGCAGTGTCTATCATACGTTCCTAACATACAATTAATTAATCAAGGAACAAGAAGCAGCAGATGTTTCTATACAAGTCAGTAACAATCACCAATAAATACTAAAACGTATGCAAGTAAGTAGTGGAATCTGTCACTCACACCTGTCCTGAGTAATCCAAGTAATCAAGGAACATGCAGCAGCAGTTGTCCAGTTTTAGCAGTGGCTATCATACGTTCCAAACATACAATTAAGTAATGAAGGAACAAGCAGCAGCAGATGTCTCCATACAAGTCAGTAACAATCACCAATAAGTATTGAAACATATGCAAGTAAGTAATGGAATCTGTCACTCACACATGTCCTGAGCAATCCAAGTAATCAAGGAACATTCAGCAGCAGTTGTCAAGTTTCAGCAGTGTCTATCATACGTTCCTAACATACAATTAAGTAATCAAGGAACAAGCAGCAGCCAATGTTTCCATACAAGTCAGTAACAATCACCAATAAGAACCGAAACATATGCAAGTAAGTAATGCATTCTGTCACTCACAGTGGTCCTGAGCAATGCAAGTAATCAAGGAACATGCAACAGCAGTTGTCCAGTTTCAACAGTGTCTATCATACGTTCCTGGCTTACAATTAAGTAATCAAGGAACAAGCAGCAGCAGATGTTTCCATACAAAGTCAGTAACAATCACCAATAAGTACGGAAACATATGCAAGTGAGTAATGCAATCTGTCAGTCACAGCGGTCCTGAGCAATGCAATGTAACAGCCCGTAATTTATTAAATATAAATTACAGCATCAGACTTTGGATAATAAAGCAATTTTATCCAACTATTAGTAATTAACTGAAAACATGAATCTTAAATAGTTAATTATATTAAGTTATAATTAATTATGAAGAGTTGCCCAAAATTAGCTGAAATAAAGTTAATAATTAAAATTCAGCTAAATGACAAATTAAAGACTGAAAATGACGAAACGGACTAAAATGAATAAAAATGTGACTAAAAGACAAATATGCAAATCGGATTGTTGGGAAATAAAGTTGGTCAATTCCGGATAATTCAGTAGAAAATCTGATTTTCTCCCTATTTTCCTATAAATAGGGCAGCCCTCCTCATTTCTTGGTTTGGAAAATTTAGAACTCTCTCCTTCTCTCTCTCTACACCTTCACCTTCTCTCTAGAATTCCTCCTAAACGAACCGTCGGATTCTTGTGAATTATACGTCAACGGATAGAGATCGTCAAGCTCTTCAATATTCTGTCATTGCATGTTCGATTTGGTTCTGATTTGAGGTAAATTCGACCCCCCCTTTTCTGACTTTTATTTCGGCTTTGAAAGGGCAAACTCGAGTTTGCTCAAATTCCCTTCATTCGAAGCTGATTTACTCTCGTTTAGGACTTGTTTTTGCTTGGAAATCATCATAGTCGAAGGATATATCTTGGACGAAGGTTAGTAACCATTTCTCTATCATTTATGTTCTTATTTAGATGTTAAAATCTGGAAAATCTTTGATCATGTAGAACAGACTCGAAGAAGCTATGATCAGATTCGAAAATGGGTTGAATTCGAATCTAAACCCCCTAGACTCGAGATATGCTTTGAATGTATGAGTGAATTTCGAATCTAATGATGCTAATTCGAGTCTAGACATGTTCGAATCTATGTGTTCGAGTCTATGTAGGTTCGAATCTAGGTATGTGCTTCGAGTCTAAGACCTGATTTCGAATCTATATGCTTCGATTCTAAGAGTATGCTTCGAGTCTATGGGAATGGTTTCAAGGTGATGTGAATTTCGAATCTAATCAATTAGATTCGAATCGTACTAGTTCGAATCTGTCCCTCTAAATTCGAATTTGGTTCTTGTTCCAAGTATAAGATTAATTCCTAAATCAGATTAAGTTATTAAATAACCTAATGAAATTGAAAGTATCGTTTAATTATGATAAAAATCGTAAGTTTCAAGATGCATAACTATTTTATGCACAAATGAATTAACAGACTCTATACGAACCCTTAGAATGTGTATGACCTGTTCAACTTGCTAAGTAATACGATTGGCTTTGTTTCAAGGCCACACATCTGTAATTAGGTGAATCGTATTAATCTGATAAGAATAGACTCACCTTGGGACGATAGGAACTACCTCAGACTCGATAACCAGAATTGACAATAACCTGAATATATAACTAGGGTTATATAGATTATGTCACAGACTTGACATTAATATGCCAGACTTGAAACTGAACTGCAGGAAACCGCCGATTTGACAGAGTAAACTGATCAGCTTAATTCGTTAAGCATTATCTGACTACGGACTACTGTGAGTGACAGATTTCATTAATTACTTGCATATATTTCGATACTTATTGGTGAATGTATTGACTGTATGGAAACTTCCGATTGTTGCTGCATGTTTCTTTAATACTATATTGTATCATAGAAACGTACTTTTGACATTACTGAAGCTAGACACTTGAATTGCCTTGATTGCATGTTCACTTTTACATTTATGTAATACGTATCATGCTTACTGCTTACTTGACTGTTTATATACTTGCCGCTGCATACTGCATTATCCGACAGGACCGAATGTGAGATCTCCATTCACAGGAGGGAATTCTGCAGATTCCTTTCCTATTTGACTTGTTTCCATACACTTCCCGTAGGGCTTCGGCCATACACATGGGAATACCGACTGGGTTGTCTCCCAACCTTTTTACGTCTCTGACGTAGTGACTTGCCGACAGGAGCTGATAGTATGTTATATGTGTGTGGTAACTATTGGAACTCTGTTTACTCACTAAGCATTGTTAGCTTACTCTGTCATGACAACTCTTTTTCAGGAAAGGCTGATAAAGGCAAGACTATAGCAGGTAGTTCGTCCCAGGCTAAGTGATTCTGGACATTTGATGAATAGCAGACTTTTGGACTTTTGATGACGCCTATTTTGAAAAGATGATGCGGTCTCGGGTAGCTTGTTCAGTCTTCCGCACTCTGATTGAAGATTTAGAAGCTAGTTAGACCACCATTTGATTTTAAAATATTATTGTAATTAAGTATTCATGCTGATGGACCTGTGGTATCAAACAATTAGTAATATTTATTACTTAATGAAATGAAATATTATGACGTGTACTGTTTGTGGAAACTTGGATGTTACAAAGTTGGTATCAGAGCAGCAGTTTAATCATCGGATTGGCCACCCGATACTTAAACTACTGGTATGGTATGGACTATGTGACTCTGAATTCCCGAACAAGTCACCGAGGCCTAGGGTAACCTAATTAGTAAAGGACTACCCACACAACTTGACCTAAGATAGGCAAATGATGACTGATAGGATGGGGGAGGGATTGACTGCTTGATACTGACTTGACTTTGACTTGACTTTGTGAGTCTGATTAACTGCCTTCATATCTATGAATTTAGATATGATTATCTGACGTAGGAATTATGACTCGAACTGTGCTTATTTGAATCAGGAAATAATAGCTATTTCCTTTATATTTTCAGCCAATGGCTGATAAGAATCCGACTGTTGCCGGTTCCTCAAGGGTTGATAAAGCTGCTGATGCTGCAGCTGATCAACACAAAGAATCTGTTCATATAGAGGACCTAGGCACTGACCCTGAAAATACTGCTAACGACTCAAGCAGTACTGCTACGCCTGTGCCTCCCCAGCAGGCTCAATTGATTGACCTCGTTCATAAGTTGAATGAGGATAACCGTAGGCAAATGCAGCTTATGATGGATAGGAACCGACTGCAGACTGATATGGCAGTTGAAGACCGATTTAAGGAAATTAAGGATTTGCTGACTAAGGGTAAAGCGGTAATGCACACTGATGAGGAAAACCAACGTGAATTTGACTTTAAGCGCCGTGAAGAAGAACTTAGGTTGCGAGAACTAAAGTTACAAGAATTAGAACTGAAGCATAGGGAAGAAATGTTAGCGAAGCCGAAGAAAGACAGGAAGAGGAAACATAGGCATGTGTCCTCTGATGAAAGTGAGACTGACTCTTCCGACCATCACGTTAAGGTAGGACGTGATTGTACGTTTGTTGATTTCAAGAAGTGTGGGGCTCGTACGTTTGCGGGGTCATCTGATCCTGTTAAAGCTATGGACTGGGTCGCGAATGTGGAGAATGCGTTTAAACTCTCCAAGTGTGGTGAAAAAGATAAGGTGACATTTGCGACGGGAATGTTGGAAGATGGAGCTGGCCGTTGGTGGAAGTCAATTACGAATCCCATGTCTGAAGCAATGGAGAAATCCATTACTTGGGATCAATTTAAGATTCATCTGAAAGAAAAATACTGCCCCCAGGATGTTAAGCGCCAGATGGAGAAAACCCTGCTATCTTTTCAGCAAGGTACAAGATCCGTGACGGACTATGAGCTGGAATTTACCAGGCTCTCGCTATTATCTGATCACCCTGTCGATACTGACGAAAGACGAAGGGATTTGTTTGTGGATGGTCTGGATAGAGAAATCCGGAAGTTTGTGAAGTCTGGCAGACCGAGAAGTTATATCGAAGCGGTTGAAATTGCTAGGGTAGGTGAACTTGAAATCTATCCTGAGCGAGCGTGTCCTTTTATTTCTAAATCTAGTAAGAAGGAAAAATCTGAGAAAGCTGGGAAGGAGAGAATGGAAAGGAAGAGTGAAAGTTCGAAGAAGGGAGATAAGCAGTCTTCCAAGAAAGCTAAGTCGTATGCTGTGACCTCGGCACCAAAGCCTGCTTGTCCTCGCTGCAAGCAGATTCATGAAGGAAAGTGCGATCCTGCGTTCGTTAAGTGCTATTGCTGTAGGCAGAATGGTCATGATAGGTCAGAATGTCCCAGGCGCAGTGAGGCTTGCCGAAACTGCATTACGTTGGGGCACCATGCTAAAGACTGTACCCGACCTCGATTTGTTCCTCCACCTGCATCTTCACCTCAGCAATCAGTCAAAGGTTCTTCTGCCCCGAGGAATCAGCCAAGATCTTTCCAGATGACAGCCGAAGAGGCAAAGGAAACTGCTGACGTCGTCACGGGTACATTTCTTGTTAATGATATGCCTGCCTTAATCTTATTTGACTCTGGCTCTAATCTGTCGTATGTGTCTGAAAAGTTTGCTAAACAGTTTGATTTTGCCCCTGTGATGTTACCTGCACCCTTAGACATAGAAACTGCTAGCTCGAATTTTGTGACTGTGAATAGAGTCTTTCGTTCCTGTAAGCTAGTGATTGATGACCTCTCCTCGGACGTTGACCTGATACCGATGTGGATTAGAGAGTTCGATGTTATTATAGGAATGGACTGGCTTATGACGAATAATGCTGAAATCCTTTGTGCTAAAAGGATAATTAGAATTAGAACCCCCGAAGGAAGTGAACGTTATGTTTATGGCGATAGAAAGACTCGAAATTTAGGTCTCATCTCTGTAATGAAAGCCCGAAAATGCCTAACCAAAGGTTGTTCCGCCTATTTAGCCTATGCCATAGATGCTAAAGAAGTTAAAAATACCGTGTCTGATGTACCTGTAGTTCGAGATTTCCCTGACGTATTCCCGGATGACATCTCTGGTTTGCCACCAGATCGTCAAATCGAATTCCATATTGACCTTGTACCGGGTGCTGCTCCTATCGCAAAAGCCCCTTACCGACTTGCTCCGAATGAAATGAAGGAAATGATGAGTCAGTTGCAGGAATTATTGGAAAAAGGGTTTATTCGTCCGAGTACTTCTCCTTGGGGTGCTCCGGTTCTTTTTGTTAAGAAGAAGGATGGTACCTTTCGCATGTGTATCGATTATCGGGAGTTAAATAAGGTAACTATTAAGAACCGATACCATCTGCCTAGAATTGATGACTTGATTGATCAACTGCAAGGGGCTAGTTATTTTTCAAAGATTGATCTCCGATCTGGATATCATCAGCTCAAAGTATTTGAGTCTGATGTACCGAAGACTGCATTTCGTACTCGTTACGGCCAATTTGAATTCCTAGTAATGCCGTTCGGTCTCACAAATGCCCCGGCCGCATTTATGGACCTTATGAATAGGGTATGTGGACCAATGCTGGATAAATCAGTGATAGTCTTCATTGATGACATCTTGATTTACTCCAAGTCTGAATCTGATCATGCGATGCATTTGCGAGAATTGCTAGAATTGTTACGAAATGAGCGACTCTATGCAAAATTCTCCAAATGTGAATTCTGGTTACGCCAGGTGCAATTTTTAGGACATATTGTCTCGGGTGAGGGAATAGCCGTAGATCCATCAAAGGTTGATGCGGTTCAGAAGTGGGAAGCGCCGAAAAACGTATCTGAAGTTCGAAGTTTCTTGGGTTTAGCGGGCTATTACCGAAGATTTATCCGTGATTTCTCCAAGATTGCGGTGCCTTTAACCAGTCTGACGAAGAAAGAAGTTAAGTTTGAATGGAATGAATCTCAAGATCGAGCCTTTGAGACTTTGAAGCGTAAGCTAGTAGAAGCGCCGATTCTGGCCTTACCTGAGGGTAATGATGATTTTGTAGTCTATAGTGATGCTTCTAAGATGGGATTAGGCTGTGTGTTGATGCAAAGGGATAAAGTAATTGCCTACGCATCAAGGCAGCTAAAGGCGCATGAGAAGAATTATCCGACGCATGATTTAGAACTTGCAGCCGTGACCTTTGCACTGAAGATTTGGCGGCATTACCTGTATGGGACTAGATGCAAGTTATATACAGATCACAAAAGTCTGAAGTATATATTCGACCAGAAAGAGCTGAATATGCGTCAAAGGCGATCTATGGAATTGATTAGAGACTATGACTGTGAGATCCTTTACCATCCAGGTAAAGCAAACATTGTAGCAGATGCCCTAAGCCGCAAAACCGGGCCAGACCATTATACCCGATGTTATGCTTTGACTTCTGTTGTTTTGGAGTCTGCCTTGCCTGAGTCGATTATTGCCGCTCAAACCGAAGCTATTCGGGATGAGAACTTGAAATCTGAACGTATGGTTACTTATGTGACCAAGCTGACTCTTGATAATCGTGGTCTTAGACGATTCATGGATAGAATATGGGTTCCCAGACTAGGAGGTATTCGTGATCAAATTCTGTCGGAGGCTCATATGTCAAAATTTTCGGTACATCCTGGTTCTACTAAAATGTATCAAGATTTGAGAACGGAATATTGGTGGCCTGGAATGAAGAAGGACGTAGGTCGATATGTAGAAAATTGCATGACTTGTTTACAAGTCAAATCGTAACATCAAAAGCCGTATGGGGAACTACAACCATTGCCAATCCCGGAATGGAAGTGGGACCATATAACCATGGACTTTGTGACGAAGCTGCCCAGAACTAAACGGAATCATGACTCTATATGGGTAATAGTGGATCGACTCACTAAGTCAGCCCATTTCCTACCCATACGTGAAGATGAACGCCTCGAAAAGTTAGCTGAATTGTACATAAAAGAAATCGTGACGAGACATGGTGTTCCATTGTCAATAGTATCCGACCGTGACAGCAGATTTACTTCTCGCTTTTGGAAGGCCTTTCAGAATGGACTAGGTACTGAACTTAAAATGAGCACCGCCTATCATCCTGAAACTGACGGGCAAAGTGAGAGAACGATTTTGACCTTAGAAGATATGTTACGTGCCTGTGTGATTGATCTCGGTGGAAGTTGGGATACTCACCTGCCGTTTGTGGAGTTTGCTTATAACAATAGTTATCACTCGACTATTGGAATGCCTCCATATCAGCTTTTGTACGGACGTCGATGCAGAACTCCAACCTGTTGGAGGGAAACAGGTGAACGGCCGATCTCTGGACCAGCAATTTTGCAAGAAGCTCATGACCAACTACAGTTGATTCGACAGCGGATTCAGACTTCTCAAGACAGACAAAAGAAGTATCATGATAAAAGACGGAAACCAATCGCGTTTGAAGTTGGAGATAAAGTGTTGCTGAAGGTCTCGCCAAGAAAAGGAATAGTAAGGTTCGGCAAACGGGGGAAGTTGAGCCCTCGATTTGTGGGTCCTTTTGAAATTCTCGAGCGTGTAGGATTGCAAGCCTACAGATTAAAGCTGCCTACCGAAATGACTGGGATTCATGATGTATTTCATGTGAGTAATCTTCGAAAGTGTTTAGCTGACGCTGAAGCTGTGATTCCTTGGAAAGACGTGCAAATTGATGAGCAGTTGCGATACGAAGAAGAGCCCGAGCGTATAATCGATCATAAGGTTTCGAAATTGCGCAGCAAGGAAATTCCAATGGTGTTAGTCCAATGGAAATACCATAAGGGATCTACGCAAACTTGGGAACGAGAAGACGAGATTAGGCAGAAATATCCGAAGTTATTCCTGTCTTAGTCGATTCCGAGGACGGAATCAATTTAACGGGGGAAGATTGTAACAGCTCGTAATTTATTAAATATAAATTACAGCATCAGACTTTGGATAATAAAGCAATTTTATCCAAATATTAGTAATTAACTGAAAACATGAATCTTAAATAGTTAATTATATTAAGTTATAATTAATTATGAAGAGTTGCCCAAAATTAGCTGAAATAAAGTTAATAATTAAAATTCAGCTAAATGACAAATTAAAGACTGAAAATGACGAAACGGACTAAAATGAATAAAAATGTGACTAAAAGACAAATATGCAAATCGGATTGTTTGGGAAATAAAGTTGGTCAATTCCGGATAATTCAGTAGAAAATCTGATTTTCTCCCTATTTTCCTATAAATAGGGCAGCCCTCCTCATTTATTGGTTTGGAAAATTTAGAACTCTCTCCTTCTCTCTCTCTACACCTTCACCTTCTCTCTAGAATTCCTCCTAAACGAACCGTCGGATTCTTGTGAATTATACGTCAACGGATAGAGATCGTCAAGCTCTTCAATATTCTGTCATTGCATGTTCGATTTGGTTCTGATTTGAGGTAAATTCGACCCCCCCTTTTCTGACTTTTATTTCGGCTTTGAAAGGGCAAACTCGAGTTTGCTCAAATTCCCTTCATTCGAAGCTGATTTACTCTCGTTTAGGACTTGTTTTTGCTTGGAAATCATCATAGTCGAAGGATATATCTTGGACGAAGGTTAGTAACCATTT